>JAPQWV010003291.1:0-43328 GCA_027422505.1 Craterostigma plantagineum
TGTCACGGCCTGGGACATGGGCCTTCACGGTCGTGACCATCATCGATTAGCTTCGCGTTTCTTTCTGCCATGTGTTCACCACGGCCAAGTGCATGGCACGTCACGGCTGTGACGCACTTTGATTGGGCTCTCTGTCCACTGTCACGGCCTCGTGCGTGGCGTGTCACGGCCTTGACTGTCTTTGCTTTGCCTTTCTGCCACAACTCACGGTCACGTGCAATAGTGATCAAGGCGCGACGCTCTCTTCGGTTGGCCTCTGCTCCTTGTCACGACCTCGTGCACTGGGTGTCACGGCCGTGATGGGCATCCATTTTCGTCATAATTGCTCCGTTTTGTTTTGTTTTCACTCATTTTCGCTCGAAACGTTTTCTAAGGCCTTACAATACAAGAATAAGTAAAAATATAGTGAATAGGTGCATAAGATGACTAAGAAAACTCTATTATGAGCCAATTAAATACTACGATAAACGTATTGAATACGTTTATCACGTCACATGCCCACCAGCTTCCGCTTGGTTCTCCCCAAACCAGCACCGTACTGCGAGAGGTTGTGCTGTGATACCACCTGTAACGACCCTTCCCATACCGGGTGTTACTTGTAGCATCCGTCCCTACCGGGACCTGTAGGGTTGGGACCCACCACACTTCCGATTGATAGTTTGGCCCCACTGTATCACCATTTGACCTTTATTTGAAACTTTGTTGGATTAATTAAATAAAGAAATTACGACTATAAGTGAATTAGTTACAATACGAAATTATTTTGTGGAGTTATCTACTAATGATATTTCAGGTGTTATAGTTAAATTCAGTTCATCCACGTAAAATCAACTTTCGGCCAATAAAGCCCGCTTGTGATTTATGTGACTGTATGGTACATGTTTTATGATGCTATATGTGTATATATGAGTACGTGCTACACATTATAGGTACTTTATGTGATACATGCATTGTGACGACGTTAGAACTTATGAGAATTTGGTTAACAATTATATATATGACATGGACTAGTTTCGATCGATTGGAGATTAAAGACCAAAAATCGATCGATCATGGTAATAAAATAACCGGACGAATTCAATGCCAATAAGAACTAGAATCGCCGAGCTTCAGTAATGGGGGTATCGGCCGATAACATGTAGACTAATTTAGAATTGACCGAGTTGAGTATAGAACTAAGGAATAATATAAAGAGAGTTTCGATCAATTTAAGTTTAAGTTAAAACTCGACCGATTGTAAGGAAAATACGATTCGACCGATTCCTATATATACCGAAGTGTTGAAATGGCCGAGATATGAATTGGAGAAAAGAAATCGGCCGATGGATGAGTATAAGGTGTACAATCGGTCGATTGAAGGACTTCATAGGGAGATTAATCGAAACCTACAAAATTAGACCAATCACATAAGGACAACATTCAAGTAACTAGAAGCTCCAAATAAGTCTACAAAAAAAAGGAAAACCTAACGATCAAGGAAGTCCTATAATTATATAATAATAGATGTTACTCAATTGAAGATACCTATAATAAAACATGTTGATGCCATTTACCTATTTTCACACGCAAGCAAAACATAGATAAGGAATTAGAAAGGAGGAAGAGTATTTCATTGACAAACTTTCGAAAACTTAGAAGCAGAGAGGAAACGAAGGACATGAATAAGCATTCATCTTAGAGGGTATAATTTCTTACTTTGAATTTTTGTTTTATTCATGTTATAGCATGTTTTAGGTATTAGTATGCAGGAAAATTTCAAAATGATTATGCTTATTGTTAGGGAGTGTGCCCTCGGAATGCCAAACGGGGACTAGGAATAGCATAAGGCGCACAATGATGTATAGGTCAATAGACAGTTTTATTGTATATACTGTCAAAATAAAGTAGTGAATATTATTTCATTATCATAAAGGTATTATTATTTATTTATCGAATTTAAACTTTGCTTGGTATCTGGCGGTGCGATAAATAAATAACACCCGAATGTTTGAGTTGGACGTCTGATTCTCGTGGGGACGAGGGAGGAGACACCGGACGGTCCTTAATCTCAGCATTAAATAAAAGTCCGTAAGTCTAAGAATTCTAGGTGGGTGACTAGATATTCGAATATATATTGACGGCCACATAGTGTCGGTAGTGTCACCGATTACCTGAGAGGATGGGTAGTGCCACATAGTATTTGTCCGGTACCGCGGGATAGGCTAGGTGAATACTGTGACTCGTGGATTCCTCCCATGCCAGTTGAGATGGACCTAGAGAGTCGCGCTTAAAAATGGTAATGACCTCGAATGAAAACGACGGGCTTTTCTCTAGAACCTAACGAATGAGATTCGTTGAGGTAGTGGCAAAGTTGATACGAGGTGTCGATGATTCAGTTAAATTCCGGTGACAGTCACGGAAATAATTAGGACTTAAGATTGTCTGTACTTAATTAATTAACTAAATGAGGCTCAATTGTAAATAAAATATTAGATTTGATTTAATTACTTTATTACTTAAAATTGACGGACTAAATCAAGAATTTAGAAACCTCGGGAGCCAAATTGGAATTACTTGAAATTTTGCATGGTCTCGGACATGTGGAACCATGGCTTGCCACATAGCTTGAGGTGGCAAGTGACTCACTTTGAAAGACAAGTGGTTTAAAAAAATTAGAAACTATGATGGTGGAATTTTACTACAATATACATGCAATAAATTAAGAACAATCCAACGTGAGAAGTAGCTAAGTAATTGTACTTGGTACTTTGCTTTCAACTTGCCACATTATTCAGCAAATAAAAGAGAGAAATAGAACAAAGAACATACGTGAGCTGAAGTAGAATTCCTTAAGCTACGTACGTCAAGCCTCGGGATCGTTTGACGAGTCCCGACGCCAGAACCGAAGTGCGGCTAGCCATCGGGAGCAGTATCGGAGGTTCTATCAAGGACATACCAGCATGACAATCTATCCCGGAGGCCCCGGAACCAAACGAGCTGCTGCGACGCTCATCCGAGGTGTAATCACGTACACCGAGTGTATATTTCGAACCCTACATATTTGATTTTGCAAAAAATACCAAACGGCATCGGAGTGATTCAAATAACCCCTCGTTGCGATTACTGGGAAGTGTAGAATCAGTCTGGAAATTTTGGTATTGATTCGAAATCATTTCGGTGTCAAATTGTCAAATTGTCAAAGATGGCAGACTGCCGCTTTACTCGAATTGATAATTTCGAACCACTGATCTGATTTTGCGAAAAATACCAAACGTCATCGGAATCATTTGAAAAAGCCCTCGTTGCAATTGTTGGGAAGTGTAGAATCAATCCGGAAAATTTGGTATTGATTCGAAATCATTTCGGTTGTCAAATTGTCGAAAGACGGCAGACTGCCGCTTTACTCAATTTGATAATTTCGAACCACTGATTTGATTTTGCGAAAAATACCAAACGACATCTGAATGATTCGAAAGACCCCTTGAAATCGATGGGAAGTGTAGAACTATTCTGGAAAATTTGGTATTGATCGGAAAGCATTTCATTCGCCAAATAGTCGAAATGCTGTCGGCTGCCGCTTTGTTCCAACTAGTTTGGAATGAAATTATTAATTCGAATAAATTTGTATTAAATTCGATTTGTGAAATTCGAATTAGACGCGGTCTCCAGAGGGTCAGGGCAGTATCTTGGGCCCTCGGGAGAAGCCGAAGGGCGCTAGGTCAAATTTAGATGTTGAAAATCGAAAATTCGGCACCCTACGCCGCTCGGTTCAAAACGCGCTTCCGATATCGCCACGTTGCGCTGTTCGGGGGCTGGCATTGATTAATCAGGCCTACCCCAACAGTGGTATCAGAGCTACGGCTCATGCATGGTTCGACCGAAGGCCTCGAAAGTCGATGTGGCGAACGAACGATCGACGTAGTTTGGAGACTATCGTCGCTCGTGACGTCGGTCGGGCACCCGGCGTCAAAATTCAGTGTTGCATGTTTATGTGAGACATTTGCGCGGGCTTAGGTTCTAACCGCGTTATTTGTTTAAGGGCCGTTTGCTGCCCCCGGTATATACATGGATTACGTGTTGTTCGAGAAATCCCGTGTTGTATTTTATTGCTTTATTAGATAAGTAGATAAAATGGCGGCCATTCGATGCCAGGCGAGATTGGAGGGTTCGACGACCCACGTGACGACGAGTCGATGTTTGGAGCTCAAAGACCCCGGTCATTTTACGACCCATGTAATAGAACCAGTTTAGAAATAGTCCGCATATTTGTCCATTTAAATTTCTTTCCTAGGGTTTGGAATTTAATTACTGCATTATGTGCTCGTGCTTAATTTTTGATTTGCTATGAGAACACGAACTCCCATAAAATACTAAGTGAGTAAATGGATTGGATGCCCTGCTTCTATCACGCTCGGGTTTAGTTGTTACGAACCCATAATGCAAGGTTTCATTCTGGGTATACTGGTGCCTTGCATTTATTTTCGTTTCGATTTGCTCGTGTGCGTTAGTGCCGCTCGCCAAGACCACACTGTGCGAAAACGTACGGTTCAAGTGTGCGGTTGTGAGCAAAGTTGATAGGTCGCACTTAGACAGTCACACCGCCTTGTTCCGGGTTTGCCGGCGAGTGTCCCTAACTGGGACAAAGATAGTTGAGACGTTCGACGAGGTCGGATTCGTGCGGAGCACGACTTCGTGGGCCCCTGCAAACCGATAAAATGACAGAGGTTGAACCGTAATAGAAAATGGTGTTTATGAAAAGATAGTGAGAGTCAAACGAAATAGAAATCCTTGTTCGCGTTTGATGAACTATACAAACGACTTAATATGCCTTTTATTTTCTACAGCTTTTCCTCTCAGTGTTAATTATGTCTAGCGCTTTAAATATACTGCTGAAGGATTTAATAGGTTGACTCGGTCGAACTATTCAGACTGGCTTCGCAACCTGAGGATTTTCCTTGACTCTGAGTTGCCACCGGCCCCAGGGGCGCGGGCAACCGAGCAGCTCATGCCACTTATGACAAGTGACTACGCGACGAGCAGCTCGTAAAGGCTCATGTCCTCGGATCGATGAGTAACACGCTGCAGCGTAGCCTTGAGGGTATGGCTGACGCTCGAGCGATGGTTCAGCATCTGAAAGAGCTTTATGGTGAGACCTCGAGGACGGCTCGCTATACGGCTTTGTCACAGCTCTTCCGATCGAGATGTCTGAGGTTGAGAACGTCGGTGAACATGTTATGAACATGATCACCATGATTGAGAGGTTGGAGACTCTCAATTTTCGATTTGATCGAGAATTACAAAACGATCTCATCTTGCAGTCTCTCCCTTCATCCTTCAATGCATTCATTGTGAACTATCATCTGAACGGCATGATGCTAACGCTTCCTGATCTGATGAGTCAGTTAGCAACGGCGCAAGGCCAGATGAAGAGGGCGAAGTAGACTGCACTTGTCGCCACCTCTTCGAAGCCCCAGAAAGGCAAAAAGCAGAAGGGCAACAAGCTCAAGCCGACAGGGAAGGTTTCTAAGAAGAAAAAATCTTCTGGGAAATCGAAGCAGACCGGTGTAAAGCCAACGGATAGGTGTCTGCATTGCGGTGCGCTGGGCCACTGGAAGCGGGACTGTCCGAAGCTCAGAGGTGAGCAGGCTGCGTCAGGTAAGGAACTTAAAGTTTTAGAAACAGTTTGTTCTACATCTGTATACTCTACTTTCTGGATATTGGATTCGGAGCTAGTACTCACATTTGCATGTCCACGCAGGGTCTGGGACCAAGTAGAGCGCTTGGGGAACGGGAGATCGAGGTCAGAGTGGGAAGCGGGATAGTCTCTCAGCAAGCCACATCGGATCAAGATCTCTTGTTTTGTTATCTGGGCATGTGTTGCGTTTGTACGATTGTCTTGTACTCCCAAGGGGTTTTAAGAACATCGTCTCCATTCCTGTTTTGAGCAGGAATGGCTACATATTTTGAATAAAATTACATGCCACATTATGTATCGAAGCAAAGATGTTGGCAAAGCGACACTATTTAATGGTTTATACTATTTAAATACCCAGAAAAACATATCTGTGAATACTGTCACAAACAAACGAAAGTTAGGAATAAATGTGAGGTACTTGTGGCATCTTGGATTAGGGCATACTGGAGAACGCAAGATCCACGAGTTAGAGAAAAATGGAATTTTGAAACCATTGGGATCAGATCCTATCCAACTTGTGAGCGTGCCTCCAAGGTAAAATGACCCGATCACCCTTCACCGGGACATTTACTAGCCACGGAAAATCTCAATTTGATTCACACGAACGTTTGCGGGCCATTCAATGTGAATGCTCGTGGTGACTTCCACTATTTTATTACCTTCACGGATGATCACATTCGTTATGGACTTGTATATCTTATGAGGTATAAAGCTGATGCTCTGAAAGGTTCAAGGAGTATAAGGCATTGGTGGAAAACCAAACGTCGAAACTCATTAAAGTCATTTGATCGGATCGAGGAGGCGAGTACCTGAGTGTCGAGTTTGACCAGTTCTTGAAGGAGAATGGTATAATATCACAGATGACTCCGCCCGGCACGCCACAGTTGAATAGTGTGGCTAAACGTAGAAACCGAACTTTATTAGATATGGTTCGTTCTATGTTAAGCTATACAGATTTACCGATGTCAATGTAGGGATACGCGCTTTTGACAGCGGCGTATACCATAAACCAGTGTCCCTCGAAGTCTGTTAATGGCATTCCGTATGAGATATGGACTGGTCGTTTACCCAGCTTATCACATATTAGCATTTAGGGTTGCCCCGCCTATGTGAAAAAGTTGAAAACAGACAAACTGGAGTCTAGGTCAATGAAAGGACGTTTCATTTACCGCGAATTTGTACCAATTCAATTTGTACGATGATCAGAGGATCGTTGTGGGCCTACACGCACACTTTCTCGAGGAAGAGTTCATTTGTGACTATGGCGTTGGGCGAGACGTCACTCTCGAGGAGCAGTCGACCGAAACGCCCTCACATAATTTGGAATCGGATGGTCCGAGCGAACCAGTCTTGCGACGATCTGAAAGGATGCCACACGCCAACCACAGCGGTATGGCATGTCACACGTCGAACACAAGTTGCGACTAGCGGACTTCTAAGAGAAGATCCCGCTACTTTCGATCAAGCTATATGCGATGCTGACTCAAAGAGATGGGTTGAAGCTATGCAGGCTGAGATGGACTCAATGTACTCTAACAAAGTCTGGACTCTTGTAGACTTACCGAGCGGTTTTAGACCAATCGGTTGTAAATGGATATACAAGAGAAAGATTGGATCTGACGGACAAGTTGAGACATACAAGGCCAGGTTGGTTTCCAAGGGCTATAACCAAAAGGAAGGAGTCGACTATGAGGAGACTTTCTCGCCTGTAGCCATGACAAGTTTATCCGCATAATGATCACAATAGCTGCGCACTACGATTATGAGATTTGGCAGATGGACGTCAAAACGGCGTTCCTTATGGATTCCTCAAGGAGGAGATCTATATGGAGCAGCCAAAATGTTTTGAGTCGCATGCAGATGCGCACAAAATGTGCAAACTGAATCGGTCCATTTACGCACTGAAACAGGCCTCTCGTAGCTGGAACCTACATTTCGATGAAGCAGTTCGGAACTTCGGATTCGAGAAAAACGTAGACGAGCCATGTGTCTATAGAAAGAGCAGTGGGAGTATGGTGTCGTTCCTTGTATTGTACGTGGATGATATCCTTTTGATAGGAAACGACATCGGGATGCTCTCGTCGGTGAAAGCGTGGCGTATCACAAGTCATGACCTCCGCTTCCAAGTGGGATATCGGCACACGATAGGTCATCGACAAATAAGTCGTGATTGGTTATCCAGCATCCAACTGGAGCCTTAGGCTTACGGACTAATGTTCGAGGTACGAGTCCACTGGTGTCTTCCTCTCTCGTGCCCATCGAGAACAGTGACTCAACTCGACACATTTGGATTTGTTCATTTATTGCTTTACCGGATGCTAAGTAAAGAACTCATATATCAATAAACGAACAATGCCTTTCAATGAACACAATCCTATTACATAAGACATCGAATAATAAATAAGCTAATGCGCCATACAATCTAATCCTTGTATAGCATTCGAGGGCATATTCCTAATAGTAACAACTCCAGCCTCAACAATAAATGAAAGCCTTTACTCCTATTTTTCAGTCAAAAGGAGCCTAGCAAAGTAGCTGAAGCCCTTGCCGACCCAGATTGGATAATCGCAATGTAGGAGGAATCAACCAGTTTGAAAGGTTGGAAGTCTGGAACTTAGTGCCTAGACCGGCTAGGAAAACCACCATTGGTACTAAATGGGTTTTTAAGACCAAAAAAGACGAGCAATGAGTTGTGATCCGTAATAAAGCTAGGCTGGTAGCAAAAGGATACAATCAAGAGAAAGGAATTGATTACGATGTGACTTATGCTCCAATCGCAAGAATTGAAGCAATCAGGATTTTCTTAGCTTTCGCTGCACACAAGAACTTCACAGTTTACCAGATGGACGTCAAAACTGCATTCATCAACGGAATCCTGAAGGAAGAAGTTTTTATATCTCAACGTGAAGGTTTTGTGAGCGAACAATTTCCCGACCAGATTTATCGGGTGGATAAAGCTCTCTAAGGACTTAAACAAGCTCCTAGAGCCTGGTACGAGGTCCTCTCGAATTTTCTCATTTCCTCCGAATTCACAAAGGAAGATTGATACGACTCTTTTCATCAAGAAGGACGGCTCAGACATTATGTTAGTACAGATTTACGCCGATGACATCATCTTTGGCTCGACGGACTCGAGACTGTGCAGGAACTTTTGAGATCTAATGAAGTAGAAATTGCAAATGAGTATGATGGGAGAACTAAGCTTCTTCTTAGATCTCCAAGTTAAGCAGCTTCGTGATGGAATCTTCATCAACAAATCCAAGTACATTCACGACCTCCTCAAGAAGTACAACGTGGACAACTCCAATCCTGCCAGCACTCCTATGTCCACTTCATGCAAGCTTGATGCATGTTTCAGACCAGATATTAGAGACGAAAGCATGATATGCTTTCCTTTCATTGCAAGCCATGGAGGGAGGTTGTATATACAAAGCAGCACCGGCCAAGTACTGTGACGGCTGCTCAATCCCCGAACGAGTTTATTCCATCTGATTCCGTGCTTCATTTCCAAATGCCGAAAACAACGAATCAATGTTCCTCCATTGAGGAGAATCTGCCGGATGTCTCAATTTTCCGTCCTTTTTCCTTTCCTCGTCATGCCATCAAAGTATTTTAGCATCATCGGCGTTGGAGAACATTCACTTAAATCTATGAATTATTGGCAGAAACCATATAACCTTAGCAGGTGCCCCACCGACTTCATCCTTTCGCTTGTAACACCATGTGTCACATGTCGGACACTTATCAGCCGATTCATACTCGCCTCTATAAAGCACGCAGTCATTGGGACAAGCATGTATTCTTTCGTACTGCAAGTTCAAAGGGCACAATAGCTTCTTTGCCTCGTAAGTCGACACCGGAAGCTCATTCCCATCAGGAAGCATATCGGCGATTGTTTCTAAGAGTGTTGAGAAACGTTTATCTGAAATCCCAAATTTAGACTTGAAGTTCAACAATTTGAACACAGCAGACAAATATGTGTATTTAGAACATCCATTATACAAAGGGATACTGTTGTCCCTAACTAGGCTATCAAATATGGGAGGACGTTCATCAAAATCCTCTTGGACATCACGGAGCATGTCCTCAATACGATCATTATCAGATGAATAACCGTCAGTAACATCGTCGTCTGCCTCGGCTTGCACTCTTGTACTAGATCCTTCACCCACACGACTAGCTACAGACTCACCGTGTCCTATCCAATTTGTATAACTAAGTTTAAAACTGAAGAGAATCAGATGTTCCCTAACAATCTCACTATTCCACCATTTTAGGTTAATACAATTACGACAAGGACATGATATATTGGATTGACTCTTTTTTCTACGATTTTGCTCCGCACAATTCATAAACTCTTCTACACCATTCAAATCCTCGGTCGTTATTCGCTTACTAGACATCCACCCCCATCCATTCCAACCACCTCAGTTAGATAACAAATAAATTTACATCCTAAAGTGATAGCGAAAAATTGACCAAAAACCTAATTTTCACAAAAAATTACTAAAACATAATCATAACCTCAAATTAAGGGAATCAGGTCAACTTACCAAAGCAATCAATCAATAAACGAAAACAAATATGGTTCATTCTTTTGACCTCATCAACTGTTGTACTGAATTTTTCTTTTTCTCCCTTTCTTTTTTAAGGAGAATATGGTCCATAATTGAAGTCCTTGAAAACAAATAAAGGGAACAAAAGTTCTAATAAAACGATAGAAAACATACGACCAACTTGCCATGGTCATAACGCCACACCACACCACTTACGATAAGAATCCCACCGACTATAGTGTGTGTTCCTAAAGATGGAATACATACACCAAGCCTCCCTATCGATTACACACCAGTAAATGAACATATCACCAGTAAAACCCAACCACTAAAATTCGAATTAGCAAAACCCAACCAGCAAAGGCCATTCAGTACCAACAGATCCGGAATCAAATTCTCAAGCACATCAACAAATGAACAAAGAACATATGAAGTCGAATTAGCAGACAGAGAGAAACCAATTAGCAAAACCCAACAATAAAAACAAGAAATCAGGGCAAGCATAAATCATCAAAGAGTCACATAAACAAGGAAAGAATTGCTTACCCGATTAGCGCGACCTCGAATTCGTGAATTTTGTTAGCTCGGTCGCGTCAAGCCCATTCGCCGTCGTCGTCGTATTCAATCTCAAGGTAGTCGCCGTCGTATTCAAGCTCGGTCGCCATCGAATTCAAGCTCAAGGTGGTCGCCGGTGTGCTTTTGTGGTGGTTGTCGGTCGGGAAAGTCGCCGCGGTGTGTTTTTGGTCTGATGTCACGCGCGCTGATGAAAATAAAAACAAAGTACGGGAGGGTTTTTAAACATCATCGGCGACTGTTGTAAAGTGCAACAGTCGCCGAAAGGTAAAAAAATGAAAAAAGAATAAAAACGAAAACACCATGGGCGACAGTTGTGAAGAGAAACGGTCGCCAAATGTAAAACATAATAAACAAAAATAAAGATGGAAAATCATGGGCGACCGTTGTGACGGGTAACCGTCGCCAAAGGTTAAAATAATAAAAATAAATAAAAAGCTCGGCCTCGGTGGACGCGATGACGATAGGCATCAAGTCTGACGTGGTGGTGATGACACTCGTATCGACGGGCTCAGTGTATTGGCGTTGAAGTCAGGGAACCCGTCTGACCAATTGAGCATCCTTGTCTAATTCTGTGGCTTCATATTAGGTAGCCGTGTGAGGAGAAGGTTCACGTTCAGCTTCCTCACGGGCTGGTGCTGTCAAGGTAGGCTCGTCGGTGTGAGTGTGGAGATTATAGCTTCTTTCTCCGACGTAGTTGCCTGTTGAAGTGGATTGTGCCCCATTTTTGCTTCGCGCGATGCTTCTTGGTAGGAACCGCTTGCACTTCGACAATAATGGCCATCTCGGCGTATGGTGAACTGGAGCCTGGACTTCCAACTCTTGCACCACTTTTCAAGCACCATGGTATCGAGGTCTTGAGTTAGAGGCTCCATTTTGTGTTTCTGGGCTACTTCATCGATCAGTGCAGCCTCAGGACTTGGTTGTTGGGGAGGGCTCACATTGAAGTCTGCCGGGGGCCTTCGGATCATCGCCTCGGTCAGGTGATGTTCCCGACAGTAGTCGATACACGTCTCCCATGGGGTCGGCAAGATGGAGAAGATCAAAAGAAATTGCCATCGATGGCCGATCGAGGTCTGCGTGCTTGGAGTGATGAAAGAACTCGAGCTCGGGCGGTTGGTAGTTTCCTCCAAAAGGCAGTTGAGGAATATCCATGTTTACCTCCATGAAATTGACTATTAGGACTGAAAACCACCTAGCATACGGGAGATTCTTCGACTTCTTGTTCTGCTTGTGCTGGATCTGTCCAGCAAGATCATGCCAGATCAGCTACTCCACGTCGTAGTTCCGTGACAACACGATGCCTTGGAAGATCCGAAATATTGCCGTTGCCTTTATCAAATTTAGTGTGCTTCGGTGAGAGGCACTTGTTGACTATCCCGAAGAGAGCCTTCCAAAGATGTTCCGTTGCTTTGGAACTGTGCCAGCTTTGCAACCGAGGTTTGTACCCCATTTGGAGAAAATCTCTAACCATTTCAGCGTCCGTTGGCAATGGATCATATTCGTGGCTGAAGGGTAAGTCTAGGATAAGTTCGAAGTCATTCCTGTTCATGCTTACGTGCCTCGTCCCGAGTACCATGGTAAAGTAGTAAGCTCCATCATCTACGAGACCTTGAACGCATCCCCAAAACTGTTGGAGATACACCATTGGCACCGAAGCCGTCACTATAAGTGCATGCTGTGGCAGCCCCACCTTCCACCACTACTTTCTTAACTAGTCTACGTGACTAATCTGGTAGTAAAGAAATAGATTGTACGAAATTTCGTATAAACTTTTTCATTTTATATAAAGGAATCGTAACGGTTCCTACAAAATCATCCTGGGTCCTAATTACATAGGAAGGTGCGCAAGCGGGTCAAAATAAAATTATCTACTGGGCCTCCACAAGGTCGCATCCATGCACACACTTCCATCTCAAAAGCCCTCAGAAGCTTCAAAAGTTGGTGCCGTGAACATGATCACGTATCGTGATCGCGGGGTCCTACAAAACATAAAACGTGGAATGAGCTTATAAAGCTCATTAAGCGAAAACCATGCATGCAATGCACGTGACCTAAATAGCGAAGGCATTCGCGCCAATGCTATCTACTTCTCACATCCTTCTTGACATTTCATAACATATTTTGGCCCCTCGGCTTTCAATCTTACTATGCACCATATAGAGCGCAAACCCCTAAGGGTATAATAAGTGGCAGTACACACACTGGGAGGTTAAACCTGAGTACTCCATCTGTGCTTAACCCTGTTGGTGCCTTTCAATCCCAATGCAGTCCCATTGAGAGGCTAACCCGGGCACACAAATTTCGTTTAACCCTAAGGCGCCTTTCCAGCGCAATGCGGTCTGACACGTTGGCGCATCTCACTGGTATCTTACTACGAGATCGCCAACACTCGAGGTTTCCTCGGTGCCGCTCATTCCCTCGAGTCGCATCCTCCAGGTTGCATCTCCCGCTACGGGGTATCCACCTGCCTCTTGTGAATCAGGCAATATTTGGCCTCGTGAATCGCCATGGTGTATTTCCCATACCTCTCATGAATCAGGTAATATTTGGCCTCGTGAATCGCCATGGTAGCATAGAAGAGCCGTGACTCATCATTGAGTCGACACAAATGCCTATATCGGCACGCGATCTTATACTAGTCGTGCGTGCATGCTAATGCCATGAATATGCGTGTCATGCCATCATATAATGTAATCAATTACATAAAAATCACATAATTCAGGGAAGCCACATAAAATCATAAAAACACGTAACACATAATTTCATGCACATACGATTATGTATTGTAGTTGGGGCTTCCACTTACCTGGTATCCTTAGCTATATCGTACGGTAAATCACTAACCTTCAAACCCTAAGTATAGAAACATATAAAATTAGGGTTTGTTAGTCTAATTACAGTTTTACGAAAGTGGCTTAGTTTGAAAACCCTAGTTTCGACTTTATGAATTTCGAAACCCTAAAGTTTCAAACTTTTACTTAAATTGAAAGTACCACTTTGAAATTCTTAAGGATCTCGAAGCTTTTCCACCTATTTCGAATTCCTTTTGGACATAGTTCTCGAGGTGCATTGCAAGATAAATCTCGATATATTCTCGAGATTGATCATATAATATATAACATGTCGAAACCAATTTTTGAAGTGGATCTCGACATGGCTTTGACATGAATCTCGAAATGGGTTATAAAATGGATCTCGAGCTGTATGGTGAATTAGATCTCGACATGAGTTTTGAGCTTGATCTCGACATGGAGTCCGAATTTGATCTCGAGATCCCTCACTAAATTTCGAAGTTAATACCAAGATGGATTTCGATATGAATGTCTAAGTAGCATATACAAGAGTTCGAGATTTAATACAAATCTCAAAGTAACTTTGACATGGATCTCGAGCTTGGGTTATGGAATCTCGAAGTAAATTTTAAAGGTAGATCTCGATATGGGTTTCAAACATAATTGTGGGATTTCGAGATCATTTTCATGAATAGGTCTCGACAGGGATTTCGAGATACCTAGTAAAATGAATCTCGACAGGGTCTTGAGCTTTTGTGTGGAATTTCGACATGGATCTCGACATGCATTGTAGAATGAATCTCGATATGGACTTTAATCTCGACATGGACTTTGAGCTTTATGGTGGGATTTCAGTTCACAAATAATTTCCTTTTTTTGCGGTTCGGGAGGGTTTGGTTCCCTGGGATTGCCTGGTAGCTAGAAGGCTCTACGCAAAGAAAAAACCCTTCAGATATAGATTCAGTTGTGCAACTGAATGATCCTAACCTAAATCTAGCTCTTAACCATCTTTCTTTGTCGGAGCCAAGAAGTGGCCTACTTGTCGAAGGGGCTAATTTATTTGGTGAATCAGAAGCAATAGCAAAGTACAATTCAAAAATAGATTTCGACATGAATTTCGAGATGGATGTCGACATTATAAACAAATATTTCGAGATTCATTAATCAAGGTTCTCGATATGGTTAAAAACATATAAGTTCCCGAGCTACGTTTTGAAATAAATCTCGATATTGTTTTCCGTAAATCTCGAGATGAACTATGAAATAGATCTCGAGCTTGGTTGTGGGATTTCGAGGTCTTTCTCAAGAATAGATCTCGATATATATATCGATATTATAATCTAAATTTCGAGATGTAGTCGACATTATAAACAAAATTTCGAGGTGTGTTTTCGAGACACAAAGATTTCGAGCTTTAATTTCGAGATCCTATACTAAGTTTCGAAATTAATACCAAGATGGATATCGAGTTTGATTAAGCACTACATGATCTCGACATTCTTAAACCTTCATCTACTCAAACTTAGCTCTTAAAACTATTCTTCCCAAAATTCCCAGATCCTAAGATTTCTTCTACCTTAAAATCGTTACTCTCCCCCAAAATTATTCTACATCATGATTATGGACCCTAGAGCACTCCATACTTACAAAAAATATAGCTTAGTCTAAATAAACATCCTCATATGAATTTAGATTCGATATTAGGGTTTTCACCCTCTTTCTTATGCTTGAATTTATAGGTCTCCTTAATTGTTAGGGTTAGAATATTTAGAGAAACTTAAGTTACGAAATTTACCAAGGTAATAAGTAATATTCTTACTTACCAAGCTTGAATTCTAGTATGCTTGGAAAATTCTTGAGTTAAAGCTTCTCTCGGCCTTTCTTCTTTTCAGATGGAGTTGTACGCTAACGAGGGTTTTCTTTTTATTTTCCCCTTTCCTTATTTTGGTTCTTATCTAATTTAAACAAATGAGCAGTGAAATGACAACTAGGTGACTAATTTATCTCATATGTTAAGGAATAGCTACGTGTCCTTTAGGCATTTAACTTCCTCTAGTTATGATTGGTCCAAACCTTACTCTCAAGCTCAACGACTCTTGTTCTTATTGGTATTGAATTCGATCGATTTCTAGCTTTTAGACCAAATCGGTCGATTCTTGGTTTTAATCCATGTTATCTCATAGTTGCCGAGTCATACCATAGATTAATATGAATATCGTCTAAAATTCTAAATCTTGGTATCATGTTATAAATCATAAATCATGTAATACATATAGAAGATTATAGTTCATGTGACATGAAATTATATAAACACATAAGGCACTTAGCATGAGATCACAATAGGCATATATATATGGCCGCAATACATATATCATGTAATTCACATAACACACAAGTCACGTAAAGCACTATAAATATTAATACTTTTGTTCCCCAATTAATTTATGTGTTACGACTAAGTCTCATATAGTCTTAACTTTTTTATTTAATTAATCCAATAAAATCTCAACTTAAATACCTTCACGCTAATTATATTGTAAATCCCGTAATTAAATTTTACGGGTATTGCACATGCTAGAGGGAATGGCTTGAAGTATAGGCACGATTATCTCGTCTGGGCATCGATATGTTCTCAGAACGAGCTCACTGATAAACATGTTCTTGTCATAGATGTGATTATATGATAGTTGGCCATGTGGAAACAAATAGAACACATTATTAGGCCGATATACAAAATTGAGTCGAAATCTAATTTCATCAAACATAATAATAGAACAATACGTAGCATGTTTGATGGATTTTTATTAAAAACTGTGATTGGCACATAGGCACAAACTAAGCATATGTGAGAATATGTAATTTCGAACTTATCATATGAAGCATATAAAGAACTATCGAAAATTTACCAAGTATTGAAGCGCAAATTACAATACTGTTCACTTCGCTATTTTTGTCGATCGAGAATTTAGATTCACTATTTAATTGCCTAAATGTTGAAGTTTTAGTTATTCTTTCCACTGAAATTTTCGATCGAAAGATTTTATTCGCTTATTTGGTCTACAGTAATAAGGACTTAGATAATTTTTCTAAGTAATGAACGTTAGGCGTGGTACTGTAGCTGATCAATTTCACGATCAAGAAAAATTTGCCGTGTAAATTTACGATCCAGAAAAATGATTTCCGTGTAAATTTACCATCGGGAAATTTTTCGCGCGTGAATAAAATTTTTCGTCTTGAGATTTGTCAAGCGAGAAATAATTTTAGATCCTAAATGAGGTTTTCGCTGCGAAGTTTGTCGAACGAGGATTGTCACGAAAACTAAGTCAATCACCGAGAACATTTTCAATCGAGCAAAGTCTTTGTTGCGTATTTTGCGATCGAGAAAGTTAGCGTCCAAAAATTAATTTTATCGCAACTAAAATTGACGATCGAAATAAAATAATCCTATTGGCGACGGTAAGTTTCGTGCTCGTGATAAATTGCGTCCATTTTTATCAATTCGGTTCGTTAACTTTTCGCTTGCATAAAAACCTGATTAGAATTCTCCATGGTAAGTAATAAGCATAGAACACGCAATTAATCAATGTAAACTAGATACAAGGTCCACTAAACATGTATTCAAAATATTACGTGAGGGTATGAGCACACAAAAGAATATTCCATTTAATCTATTCAGTACCAATGCAAGCTAAACATGCATTAATGTGCCATTACAAAAAAAAATGCATTTATTCAATTCAGCGCATGCATGTCAGAATGTGCAAAATCTTATTATCTAGTACAAGAAAAGAATAAAAACTAAGAAGAAATTATATCTATATATTTTATTTTCTTTTATTTCCTTATATATATGTATATACTAATATTATTAATAGTATGCGGTCAGATTATTTTACTTCGATCAACGTCACACATAAAATATCACAAGACCCATTGAAAGATAGTATGCCATCAAGTCATGTCGTAAAACTGAGTAGAATGGTCCAATTCAACAACTCTCACCAGGTAGACTCTAGCACTTAATTATTTTTAACTTGGGATTTTATATTTATATCACTCAAGCCAACACAAGCAATACTATGTCAATTGACCTGAAATCCAGGTGCTTTTTATCATTCACCTAAGTGAAAGACCGTCGTTTTGGAATTAAATAACTTTGAAGGATTTTAATTTGGCTCTGACCCAGAAGGGAAGGAAAATTTTGGGATTGTGGAGTTAACATCTTCATCTTCCTCCTTCGTCGGCATTTTTCTTTCATCTTTTGACTTTTTCCATCATTTTTTTTGTTATTTTTCGACACTTGCTCAAGCTGAAGCTCCGCTTCTCTACGAGGTTGAGAGATTATCTAGGGCGAAGTTCTTCTTATTGGTCCACGGGCCGATACTGTGCTCCTCTTCTCTTAATCCCTAGCAAGGTTTTAGATATTATCAATATGGAGAAGTTCACAGTTGTGGAATTCGTACCCAAGGCCGTGCTCATACTCTCGTTTCCCGACATAAGACCGGATTATCGTTGGAGAAGTTCATTCGGTGGGCCCCTCTTTCTAGCCATTTTGACGAGCGTACGAGATTATCGAAGGAGAAGTTGTAAGATCCATGCCCTCTTCTTATGATTTCTAGAAGATCTCGATTATTGGGAGGGCATGTTCTTTTGGACTGCTTTTGTGCGTTGAGCATTCCTCGTGTGCGTTTTCCACCTTCTTTTGTCATTTTTTTTCCTTTTTTTTCTCCCCATCCCTTTCTCGTTTGAATATCCCTCCGAAGATTTTTGAAATCGGTTGAAAGCTCGAATGGGTTTCAAATGAAGAAAAGGTAATCGGAGAACGCTTAAAATGGATGACTTAAGGCTATGATAAATGATTAAAATTTTCATTTATTTGGCCGAGTGAGGAATTTTCTATGTACCATAATCATTTTCCTAACGATCTTACGCAAGGAGAGTATGAGGTCAAGAATCACTAGTTTTTTTTGTGCAAAACGATCTATTGATGACAAAAGTAGTTTACATGGCTAAGTAGCCTAGGGAACCTTCTGTATACAGATTTCACAGATAGGCGCAACTCATACGGAGTTAGAAAACCTCATGGCAGACAAAACAATCACAAGCAACAGAAAAAGAAAAAAGCCTCTTCATGTACCCTACAGCTGCTACAGACAAAAGATCAATCATGCAATCATTAGCCGCATTCCAGGAATTCAGCCCACTCGAAACCCGCAAGCTCAATGATGGTTCGATCTTCTCGCCACTCTCCCTTAGAAATCCAAAGATTACGTGTCTCCAGAGCATCCAAAGAATGTAAACCGAGAGTTGGACTCTAAACTGAAAGACCTCCTTCTTAGGCCCCGAACAAATCACTCCCCACCAATCCTTAAAATTCCCGATCTCCTTCAAACAACTCCAAGAAACTGGTGCCAGCTTCAACGTATTGCACGCCCTCGAGCAGCTGAAGAAAATATGCTCCATAGTCTCATCTTCCTCTCCACACATTGAGCATATTGTATCGAGTTGGACTCCACTCTTCTTCAGATTAATCTTGGTTGGCAGGACATCGTGTACACATCTCTATAGGAAGTGCTTTACCTTGTTTTAAATTTTTAACTTCCAGACATTAAGCCACAACCTCTTCATGTTTTCCCCTCTATCACTCCCTTGACAACCTTCATGTTTAAGCTCGTCAATAGATGATAATAATTATAGGCTGATTGGACTGAAAATGTACCATGTTTCTCTTTGGTCCAAAAGAACTTCAGTCCCATCCTATTTGGTGTTGAGAGAGCATTTGAAAGTTTGAGAGTTGACTCGTCTTCTGTTTTGTACACGAACCCAGCCACAAGCACATGCCTTGCCTTCATCCAACACTTCCAAAGCCACGAAGAGGACCCGGTTATCGACACCTCAAACTTGATCTAGGGAAGTACTTAGCTTTAAGCAACTTGGCAGGCCATTGGCAGATTTGGGAAGGCCGAGAATCACTCGTTAAGACAAGCAATTGATGCGTAACTCGCTCGGGAGTAAATCCTTAGAAAGAAAATAAAATGCTAGAATCCTCACATATGTAAAGTGGCTTTGTGTCTAGTGGAGCAAACCAATGTGCTTTAGACATAAGAATGCGACTTAGACTGACAAAATTAAGCAATCAGTCGCATGTCGGGGAGAATAATTTGTGACTGGATCAAAGCATCCTATACATTATCTTCATTCCTCTAATATTTTAAGTATATGTATAATATTTTGGGTTTTATAATAGATTTTATTATGACTTTTTAATTTACATTTTCATGCAACATATGACAATTAAGTATAGAAAACACATAAAATAGAGTATATGAAAGCACAAAAGATCATGTAAAGCACATATAACGTGAGGTTCAACATGCCTAATTTTCTTAAAAGGAATTGAAATCGTTTTTCATCCAATGCCTTGGTGAAAATGTCGGCTTGTTGATACTCCGTGTTTACGAAAATCAGTCTTGCCTCTTTATCTACGTGATCTTTGACAAAGTGATATCGTATGTCTATGTGTTTTGTGCGTGAGTGGTGAATAGGATTACACGTTATAGCAATGACACTTTGACTATCACTATATATGGGTATATTAAAGTGTACCGATAATCTCAAAGCTGAGCCCGCCTCCATAGCATTTGCGAGCAACAGCTGCGGCCGCAATGTATTCTGCCTCAGCTGTCGATGTTGAGACGCAGTTCCACTTCTTGGATGACCAGCAGACGAGCTTAGCACTTCTAATAATACGTTTATGATCTACTGAAGGCGCATTTTCAATTTTCACGCTTTTTGGAATAGCGTGGGAAATAACTTGGGATGTTGAAGAAGTTTTGAGATTCTCAATCTCTTCTAGGAACTTTTTCTTTTTAGCTTAAAAATTCCCTCGTTCTATTTTTAATGAGCCTCTTAACTCCTCAATTTTCCTAACAATAGGTGGTATATAGAGAGAATTTTCAGAATGATGATTTTGTGCTTCTTCTTTAAAAGAAAGATCTTCGGGTAGTTTAATTGACTCAAGACTCCAACCTTCGGAAAATTCCCTAATGTTGTAGCTTTGATTCAATTCGGTGTAGGAGAAGGGAGTTTCAACCCCAGTCTTGGCTTTTCTTTTGGTTTCTTTTAAGGCATCTATTTCTTTAGCATTAGTAAAAACCATAAGATCTGTTAGTCCTAAACCCATGTATTGAATGTCGTAAAGTTGCTTACAGTAAACTTTTGACAAACACCGTGGGTTTTCAAAGCCTAAGCCAAATTTATAATCATAAAATTCTAAGTCCCTGGGTTGATTTAAAAATATTGTCTGTTCAGTCTGTCCCCTTCTAACAAGATCTTCTAACTTTTTAACCTTAGTATATACCTTATTTCGTTCTCCCCTAAGAGAGCATAGTTATTTTCTATTGTAATTTTGGAGACTTGACAGGCATCTAATTCTACACCAAGTTTACTAACTTTTTGCATTTGATTCTTCTAATTGGGCTTCTAAGTTAGTACTCATAGTGGTAGCTTCGGTTATGCTACAATTGAGGTCGCTCCGTCGCTTTCGTTGAGATTCATAACCAAACAATTGTAGTTATTTATTTGCTAGCCTATCCTCCAATTCTTTAATCTTCTCACTATACTGCTCTGTCTTAGATGAGCTAGTCTCCCTAGATGTAGTAAGCTCTTAGTGAGTTCCTCTATCTTCGTATGGGAACTTTTGAGTTCGGATTCGAGACTAGTTATCTTCTCTTTAGACCTAGACAATTTGTCTTCTACTTCCTTTATACATTTCTGCTCATGTTTCATGTTAGCGTATTCGATTTTATACGATTCTAACATGGTCAATAATGTAGAGGAAGAGACTACCTCTTTTGACGAGGTGGTGTCTTCGTCCGTCCGGTTGGATGTTTCGGCATCCGATTCATTGTCGAGACGGGCCATGAGGGCTAAATTGTCTTCTTCAGAACTCGACGTGTCCTCGAGCCATTGGCATGTTCGGCCATGAGAGCTACTCCAGCTTCCTTCTGTTTAGTCAATTGGAGCTTCCTGGAGTAGTAGTTGGCATCTCTCTTCTTCGGAAGAGTGCACTCTCTGGCAAAGTGACCTGGCTTGCCACAGTTGAAGCATTTGTTAGCCTCTTTTGGGTTCTTGACTGACGTGCACGTTCTTTGTTTTTAGAGCTTGTAGTCCGAAGTTTGTTGGCTGAGGTTGAAGACTTCTTCTTGAAGTACTTCTTACTCATCATTTTTCCAATTAGAGCTAACTGCTTTCCTAGAGCTTTCATGTTTGGCTCAATGTCGGAGTCCGATTCTTCTTCTGACTCTGAAGGAGAAGGAGGCCTAACGACTTTTCTTTTCTTGATTTTGAGCTCCTCTTCTCCGAGACCACGACAACAGTGTCATCGATCTACTTGCCTTTCTGCTCCTTGTGAATCTTGCTTATATCATCGTCATGTTGTGCGAGATTGTCAAACACGGCATGGATATCCAACACCTCGAGATCTTTATTCTGTCGAATTTGAGTGGATATTTTCTTTCATCCCGCGGGTAGAGAAGAGAGAAATCTGATGTTTGTCTCCATATTGGTCTTTGTGATTTCTATCTTCCTCACCTCGTTGAGAAGAGTGAGGTATCTTTGGTAGATCTCATATAGGCTCTCATCCGGCTTTGCTTTGAAGGAGTCGTAAGCAGTGAGAATGTTAGCCTTTTTGGCCTTTATGCCAACTTTCGTCCTCTGCATCATCCTATGCAGTTCATCCCACATTCTTTTAGCCGATGAAAGGCTTCAACCTGTCTATATATGTCGTTGGGGATGCCCTGCATGAGGGTATTCATGGCTACTAGATCAGCCTTAGCTCGAGCCCTTTCCTCTGTAGAGTATTCCCTAGGCTCCTTTAGTCGCCTAGAAGGTGGAATTGGAGGAGTAGCTGTTTCATCACCGGGTACATGGACCCAGAATTGTGCCTGTCCCTCTTCAAGAGACTGCAGTAGATTTTCGGCTTGATCTTTTAAAGCGATGAAGTTGAGGAAGTGGCTTCTCCAAACGATATATTCGACTCGTTGCAAAATTTTCGAGCGTAAAATTTCTTTTAATTGATTTTGGTCGAAGAGGTACAGTACCCTGAGGAGTTTCTCACTGAGTCAAATCTAAATGGTTGACCAAAAAAGTTTACGGGCGAGAATCAAATATGTGTGAACGGCTAAGTTTTTCGAGAGAAAAAGTTTTGCGCGGGGGTCAGAATAGTCAATTCTCATCGAAATTTTATCGCTCGTCAATTTTTCTAAACACGTTCCTGACAACAACGACTTCAGTAACTAATTCGTATTCTAATTGAGCGAAATTTCTCGCACAGAGGTTTTCGATCGAGAAATTAATTTCGATCGAAGACTTAGCGAGAAAAATTAAAATTCACAGTTTAAACGCAGAATACGATTTTAACACAGATTCAAGCAAATACTTGAAATTACTCGATGAAACTACATGTATATGCTCGGAATCAGCTACTGAGTATTCACAAACAGAAGATTAAACATGTTTTGAAGCAAATAATGTTCAATTTGACGAAAATCAAAACACGTTCATACTGTTTTCGCTCGAACAGTAATCTCACAGAATAAAAAATTCTAGTCAAATCATGATTCTGATTGCTACCAATCTAATCCTGATTGATTAATACTACTTATGCGAGCACACAAAGATCAAAATCAGATCAAATAAGCATAGAATTAAGACTGTTTGACCGAAATTCAACTTTGCGCCAAAACTGTTCTTCGTTGGAACAGTGACAGAATAAAATTTCGATCAAATTCTAACAATTTTCATTACAAAACAGAACGAATCTGCTCTGAAACCAATTGTTAGGTCCTACGATTAACAACTCTATGATCCTAGGCATGAATTATAAGTAATTCCATGATAATGATCGACATTGAGATTCGGTCGAAAAACTCAAATGAAGAGCAAGAGAGAGAATTCGAGTAGAGTGAGAAAGTTACTATTGTTTCTCTCTCTAGAAATTGAATTGCAAGCCTTTCGGATCCATTTCCAAAACTTTCTCTACTCAGCACAATTTGTTTACATGTATTTATACCAAACAAACTTGGTATAAATATCAAACTAATCCTAATCTAAGGACTACTATACAAAACGCCCCTAATTACAAGGACAACTAATAAAATCAAGCACAAGTAAAGTATATACTCTACAGTGTGAAAGACACCACCTCTGGGCCCGTTAAGCCGCCGCCGAACTCGAGCGACGACCAAATTGGCCGTCAGTCTGCTAAACATGGACACACTCAACGCAACCAGCCGGCCTTGCAACCCCACCATCGTCGTGCTAGACGAAGCATGCACACCTCGTGCCACTCCTTGACCCCCGCCTAGATCGCCGTTTCCCGATTTGCCAAGGTACACCACCACCTACCATGGGCTCTGAGTCGATCTTTGGAAATTCCTTAAATGAGGATGGGCCGGCAATGGCGGCTGATGGTGCCCAAAACCAGAGCCTCAACCTACCTATTAGGGTTTCCACCAACGACGTTTCACATTCTGGGCCCAACGAGACAACTAATGGGCCCTTACCAGCGATTCAAGTGAAGATCACGGCTGACCACCACACCATAGCTGGCGCTAAGAAGTCTAGGGGTCAACAGGTGGGGTCCCACTCACCAATTGGCCTGGGGCCGGGGGGTCACCTATTAGGCCTCAAGCTGCGATCGGTATTACCCCCTCGCGGGGGCCTGATCGGCGTTTCCCTGAGTGCCAGAGCACACCTCCTCACGCCCTGGACTTGGGGCCGATCATTACTAATATCTCTGATGGAAAAGACTCGCACAGGGCGGCTACCCCGAACGTAAATCACCAACCTAGGGTTTCATCTCATAAGCTTGCTTATTCCGGGCTCAAGACTATGAGTGCTGAGCGCCGACACCTGTCGGTGCTTGCCACTGTTCCGACGCGGTCAGTTCGTGAAAGAGCAGGCCCTTCCTTTGTTGCCGCCCTCCAAGGCACCAACGTCAATAATGAACAGCCACGACGCACTTCCCCGGCGTGCCTTGTTCTAACCTTCACCGCTCCAACAATAATAGATGGAGAGGCCGTGGCTTGTACGCCTTGGGCGGTGTCTGGGAAAGGCATGGCTAGATGGGGACCACACCCTCGTTGGGTACTTCTTAGGGAAGAGACCGTACTTCCCATATGTTGAACGTTTGTCAGGTCCATTTTGTCTGGGCTTGTCGAAGTTCGCACAACGATCAATGGCATCTTCAAGTTTTGATTTGCGACGGCGGAAGCATCAGCCGCGGTCCTGGAGGGTGGACCCTGGCTCATGCAAGGGCGACCACTCTTCCTTGAAGTCTGGAGAATAGGCATGTCCTTTGAAAAGAAGAACCACTCGATTGTCCCGCTACGGATTAAGATGCGCAAAGTTCCAAGCGAACTGTGGATGCAAGAGGGTCTAGGAATAGTTGCGAGCGTTGTTGGGAGGCCCTTATTTGCTGACTCAATGACGGCTACTGGCGAACAACTGGAATACGCACGGGTATACATCTAGAAGAATCTTGAGGAACCATTTGTTGATCAGTTCAAAGTTAGAACTCCCACTGAGGATGGGGGACACTTGGGTGATGTGCCAATCCAGGTTGAATACGAAAGGAAACATAAGCAAGCAACGCATGCAACGCTTGGACTCATGACTATGGGAGCTGCCCGGAAAACCCGACGTACCAGCCACGGCCGGAAACCCCGGCGTTGCCTACACGACAGAATCAACGTCCTAACAAGCAGGCACAACCATAAGCTTTATGCATGGCTGCTCATCACACCGTTCGGTCTACTACCCCTCCTCGCGCAAGGCGTGATGGGCGACGAATCGCTAACAAAGAGAAGGGCAAGGCTATTCTTGTGGAGGCACCCACAGCTGCCACGGATGTTGTGGACCGGGCTAATGGCAGCCATAATCGGAATGTTTACACAAGGCTGCCCCGACAACCTAAAGACGGCTGCTCTACAAGAATGGCACCGGCTAGTTCTCCTACAGTAGACCACCACAACACGTTCGCAGCGCTAGCTGATTTGGAGTGGGAAAACATCGATACTCAGGGTCCTATAGCAGCCCTTCTAACGGTTGATACATGATCCCTATCGCCTCCTGGAACGTACGTGGTCTAAACAGGGTAGACCACAGATGGGCGGTAAAGGATCTGATTACGAAGTACGACCTGAAGATTATAGGTCTCAATGAGACAAGAGTTTCGGAACAAAATGCAGCTAATATTATCCAATCGATTAGGCCTTGGAGATGGTTTTATAACTACAATGGCGGGCCGACATCGCATATTTGGGTTAGATGGGACCGCTGGCTTCATCAGCGTTATGGTGGAAGCCTACATGACACAAGCCGTTCATTGCAAAGCGCAAGTACTCGTGGAAAGCCTGGAATTCTATGTGTCCTTCATTTATGGGCTGATCCGTCGGTCAGAACGTCGGGACTTATGGGCTGACCTTGCTAGAACCTCACGGGCACAAGGAAACACCCAGTGGGATGTGATGGGAGACTTTAATGCCATTCTGCATGATACGAAGCTCGTGGCGGATCCCCTAGTGGCGGCTGCCCAGATTTGGCCGCTTGACTTACATCGTCTGACCTCATCGGCCTTCCCCGGGTGGGTCCCCTCTTCACTTGGTATAACCAACAAAGTGCAAACTCGGGTGTTTGGAGATGACTTGGTAGAGCGGTGGGTAACCCTTCTTGGTTCGCCCGGTTTGGTGACTTAATCTATCGATGTGGCCTCCCATCGACCTCGGACCATTCCCGGCTGATTTTGGAGGCTACTAATCCTCCTCGTGCTACGGGCCCAACTTTCAAATTCGATAACTTCTTAGTGAATGACCCTCGTTTTATCCCCTTGGTGGAGGAATTATGGCAACGCCCAGAAGATGGCTACCTCATGTTCGCTGTGGTTAAAAAACTAAAGGGGATCAAATATGCCATGAAGCAGCTTCGCCGTGATAAGGGTGACCTCAACCGCAATACTCTTGAGGCGAGACACTTTCTTGATATCCTCCAAGACCTTGCAGTCCACCACCTTTTGGAGCCTAACCTTCTCACACTAGAGAAACGATGTCGGTTTGTTTATGCCAAAGCTATAGAAATGGAGCACGCGGCACTAACACAACGGGCTAAAGTGGAGTGGCTTAAGGACGGGGACCAATGTACCCCCTTCTTTTTCAAGAAAGTAGCCACGCGTCGGGCGATCAACCGGATCTTCTACCTTGAAAATGAAGCTGGGGAAACCTTCGAGGGCGATGAGCGTGTTAGAGTGGAGCTGATTCGTTTTTACACGGAGCTGCTTGGACAATCTACAAGAGCGGTTACCATTACGCCGACGGCGATAGCAACTTATATGGAGCGGAAACTCGGAACGGATGAGGTCGAAGCAATGATTCTACCGATTACTGACGATGAGATCAAGAGCGCGCTTTTTTCTATGGGGGACAACAAATCTTCTGGTCCAGATGGGTTTTCGGCAGCTTTCTTCAAGCATGCTTGGTAGGGGTGGGCAATCGGGGTTGAGTTTCGGGTACCCGACCTGACCCGATCTGGTGTAAAAAGTCGGGTTTCATCGAGTATCGGGTTTAAACCCGATACTCGATGTATTTCGGGTCGGGTTTCGGGTAGCTATATGCTACCCGAAAAACCCGATCGGGTACCCGAAAAATCGTGAGTCATGCTATCCCGTCAACAAGAAGAGAACTCACAGTGAAGCAAAGTGTGTGCCAAGAAAGAAGACAACTTCGAAGAAAGAAAATAGTCCATTCTCTTAAATTCATCTTCCTTTTTTGACTGTGAGCTAATAGCTGAAGCCATATCAAAGAAGACGCTCATCTTCGACCTTCATCGATGGGTAGTCATCGGCGTAGTTCTAGGAGCAGTAATCCTGCTGATACTCTTTCTAATCTCCCTCTGTGTCACTGCTTTCCACCGTCGCAGCAAGTCCAGGCGGTAGTCCGGTACGACATAAAGAGATCAAAGAAATCACATCGGCGGCCGAGCACCGTCCGATTGTGCCCAGGAGTTAGTCCTAATCCCAGATCTGATTTTTACGCCGAGCTTGAGCTTAAGATAATAAGTGCAGAAAAAAAAAAAAAAAGAAAACCCGAACCCGCAAATCGGGTACCCGGCGGGTTTCGAGTACCCGATTGTCGGGTACACGACTTTTGTCGGGTCGGGGTCGGGTATTAAAATTCAAACCCGCACATGTCGGGTACCCGACCCGAAAAACCCGACCTGATCCCGCCCCTAATGCTTGGACTACGGTTGGATCAGACATCAGGCATGCTATCAAGGAATTCTTTCGTATGGGATATCTCTTGGGTGAACTTAATTCAACGCTTATAATGCTCATCCCCAAAGGTGACAACCCGAGGATGGCCAATGACTACAGACCAATCTCGTGCTATAACGTACTTTATTCATCTCCAAAGCATAGCAAACCGCTTAAAGGGCTGCCTTGGACATCTTGTTCACCCGTCGTAGACGGCTTTCATTCTCGGCCGGCGTACTCGGACAATATTCTCCTAGCGCAGGAGGTCTCCCAAGGGTATAATAGTATCAGTCTCCCTGAACGAGTGGCCTTCAAAGTTGATATTGCTAAGGCCTACGACAGAGTGAAGTGGGACTTCGTTCTCGCCACGCTTGAAGCACTAAATTTCCACCATACCTTTGTGGGCTGGATTCGAGCCTGCTTAACGCGCTTGTTTTTCCATCAATATCAATGGCCGACCGGAGGGGTTCTTTCAAGGGTGACGTGGTCTTCGGCAAGGTGATCCTATTTCGCCTTACATTTTTATGCTCGTTATGGAGGTCTTGTATTGTATCATCGCTGATGGATCCGATGCAACACCCGCTTTCGGTACCATTGGAAATGCGAAACTTCCTCGCTCTTCATGCTCACTTTTGCTGACGATCTTCTCCTTTTCTGCCATACGGATGTCGGCGATGGTGCTCAAGAGCGGTTTCGAGCAGTTTGCTACTCTCTCAGGCTTGCGGGCTAATACCCAGAAGAGCGAGGTGTTCATTTCTAAAAGAGCTAATCGTCTGAAAGGGCCTATTCAGGATGTCATGGGCATCTCGCACGAGTCCCTTCCTATTCGCTACCTTGGGGTTTCGCTCATCGCATCGCGACTTACGATTGCGGATTGCGCTCCGGTTCTCCGCAGTATTGATCGTCGGTTGCGCTCTTGGACTAATCTGTCCCTTTTCTATGCGGGTCGGGTCCAACTCATCAATTCCGTCCTCCTGAGCTTCCACACGTACTGGGCGGTGGTTTTCCTTCTCCCAAAGGTGTTCTTAGAAGCATTGAGACTCGCCTTCGGGCTTTCGTTTGGAGAGGCACTTCTGCTAAAGTCGCTTGGGCCGATGTCTCTCCCTAGAAGAAGGAGGTCCGGGGATTCGCTCGATTGAACTCGATAAGAAGGCACTTCTATTACGGCTTCTTTGGATCATGCTGAGCGGGGACAAAGCTTCGATTTGGGCCACTTGGATTCGGCAGACAAGTCTTCACAACACCTCTCTTTGGACCACTAGACCCACCGCACGGACGTCGTGGAGTTGGAATAAGCTCTTGAAGCTCCGCGACCATATCAGACCTCTCTTTGGAATTAGCTCCGCGACCATATCAGACCATACCTATTTGGACTGGCCCGTGGCTGCTCATGAGTCCCATGATTGAATGCTTCCCTCGGGGACCTATGATTATGGGCCTCCCTCTCGATTCGAAGCTTTGTGAAGTTATTACCGAGGATGGCTGGTGCTGGCCTTCTCGTTCGTCGGTGGAATATCTGGAAATTGAGCCCTTGTTGCCCCAAATTAGGCCGAGTGAGGAGGATTCAGTTAGTTGGATTGCGTCATCCAATGGAAAGTTCTCTACCTCCTCGGCTGGCCATCCACGCCAGCACTGGCCATTCCCACAAACGAGATCATGCTTTGGCTTGCTATCCGGCATAGGCTGGCGACGAGAGATAAACCGTGGGTAGCAGCGAAGGTGGGAACCTCTACTTGCTTACTTTGCGATACGCGGCAAGTGGAGACTGCTAGACACCTCTTCTTTGAGTGTCCCTGCTCCAGACGGTGCCTTCACTTACTTCGAAGAATATTGCGATTTGGCTGGCCAATCAGAGATTGGACTAACTGCATTTGTTGGGCGGCTAGGTGTTGGTGGGGCAAGCACCTTGCTAGGCTGTGCCCTCGCATGCATTAGCTTCCCTCGTGTACCACTTGTGGATGGAACGTAATAAGCGATGGCACGAGGTGCGACAATGCTAGCCATCACAGCTCATTACAGATATTGAGATGCTATTTTGTCTACGCCTATCGACTCTTCCCACCAAATATGTGCTGCAAGTCTGCACCATTCGACGGATGTGGCACATCGCTTGGTAGGATTACTCCTTTTCAATACGGCTCTTATGTTCCCTTTGTTGGTTTTTCCTTGTCAGGTGTCGAGGTTGGTCAGGACCTTTGGCGGTGTTCGTAACACTCGTGGCACCCTCCTCCAAGCGTCTTTTGGAGATTGGGTCACTTCTTAACACTCTCTCCTTTCCTTTCTCTGGGCCCATCTTCTACTAGCTTGTCCGTTTCTGCCATTTTTGCCGTTTTTCTCTGGGTCACGTCTCCTCGATTGTTGCAGGTTTGGTCCGTGTACCCTCGTTGGCCTGTGTGGGTTGTTCCTCTGCCCAATCTTGTTGGAGGACTGGTTCTTCCTAGCCTGGCGCTTGCTCCACCTACTTTGTTCCCATGTTGGAAATTAAGGAGATGGCGCGATTAATCTCTTTCCCCGACCAGCCCTGTGGTTGCTATTTTGCATCTCTCCTTGTCCGCTCGAAGCTTATCCTGTGGGACTTTGGCTTCTGTTTTAGTGCTTCTGGCGTTGTTTTGCTGCTATGGCCTGACTACCATGCCAGTACTACATCTGGTGCTAGGAACCCGTTGTTGGAAGTGGTTTTGCGACACCTACCTTGCCTTGTATTTGATTATTTTGTAATCGAGGTGCTTCTCTTTTGGCTTCGGTGTTGTTGGGACCCTGTAGGTGTCCGGGTTGTCTAGCTTAAGCTGCTGTCTGGTCGGTATAACATTACCGCTTGTTGCGTCATGAGCGATATCATGCACGCTATCTGCACTCCTGTTTTTTCCTTTATATTAGTGACACTTTCCAAAAAAAAAGAGATTTATGGGAGTCAGCACAATTTTTCATCTTACGGCATGTTCCTGGCGTGCATCATTTCATGGAGGAACACATGGCTTCATTACGACGAGAATATCCTAATAGAAGCGAAATCTGGTACATGAAGGAGCATAATCGATCTTTTCTAGGTTGGTTCAGAACGAGGACGAACTTCACAGAAAATGGTTCAGATTGCAGTCAAATGATTAAGTGGCTTGCTTGGGGACCCGAATGGAATGTCGCAACATACGAAGGGTACGACATTAATGGGTATACTTTCTCCATGATGGAGCGACACGATAAAAGCGCGACGCAGAACAGTGGGGTTTAAAATCTTACGAGGTTTCCCGCCTATCCAAGATCGCTCGGCTACAAACACGAGAACGTATTGACATAAAGAGATAAGAGATCACCTATGATACCTTGTTGAAATCTCTTAACGATGGCTAGCTTCGAATCCTCAAATCCCCGAGGCGTAGTGCCCCTCTCCTACGCCAAAAGCACACGAATAGGACACCTTCTTTGCACAAGATCGTACGCCGGCACCTTACTAATGTCGTAGCTGTTCTTGCATGTGCGGCTAGGCCAAGAACGAATTGCTTGCTGCCCCCGAGAGAGAGAGTGCGAGAGAGAAAGTGGTGAGAGGAGAAAACTCTTAGGTTTTGGTTTCTTTTGCTTGTATTTCGAAAATTTAGCTTCCACCAACTTTAGGATCTCGAAAATCTTTCTTTATACCTCTTAGGATTAGCCAAAAATAGTTAATGTGGGTGGAGAAAAATCCTCAAACCTCCCCTTTTACCAAGTCTTCGTTTTACCAAGTAATGAATTGGCACAAACGGTCCAAACTTTATATTTAATTAATTAAATATCCAATACCTCAATTAATTAAATACCATATTTTGTATATTTTAAATATATAATATCCTTATAAATATATTTTATAATTTTTCGAAACTTTTTATCTAATAAAAAATTCGAAACATATATATATCCGATATACATTATCTAATATTATTTCTTTAAGAAAATAATGAAGATCTAAATCTAATTTAATCATATACTACTATTCAATATCAATATTTTATTCAAAATAATATCGTGAGGTGAAAGACCATTTACCCCTCACTAGTCAAACTTAGTATTTTCGGCCGATAAAGGCTTTGGCCAAGCCCAAACCCTAATGTTACAATCTAGGACCTAGCCTTGTCTCTCTCTGATGACGACGTTGTATCGGTTGCCCTTTTAAGCCCGACTCTCTTGTTCGTCTCAACCGGCCCAGGAGGTATCTAGGGGTTCGGTATTCCACCTGGTCAGCCCCGTATACCGAACAGATCCCAAGTTGAGTACGAATTTGATCTAATCATAATCCACGAATCAACAGTAGATTTTTGTCATACGTATAAACCCTTTACGTTTGTCCCGGTCGAGTGAAGTCACGCATAGTCAAACTTACAGAACTCGACTCTATGTCGTTTATGTCGGTGAACTTCATCACCCGTAGGATGACTCTTTATTAGAGGGTGAAGAGTGGTCGATGAGCGGCAATTTCGTAATTGCATCCAAACCCGTTATGCAAAGGCGAGGGTTTTGGCGCCGTACCTCGGTCACTGCAACCCTACCCCTAAGTCATAACATTTTTGGACTTGATAGAAGACATGAGCCTAGCCCTTTACTCACTTGATGTTAAAGGTATAACCTCGGAGAATCCTCACAGTTTTAACATGAGCACATTATGCACATTATCACGTTCGAAACCAACACGCACATAATGGACTTTAATAGTAAACCTAGTTTCATCCTATTAAAGTAATGTGAAAGATCGAGGATATTTCTAGTTTCTATCCTAATTGTACAAGACAATAAGACTCTACGTCTTCGGGCTTTGCTCGAATGGACGCCTCGGCTACCAGCTCGTTCGTCTTCGGGTACCTCTCGATCACACCCTACGGCCGTCATAACATAACTACAATAGCCTTTGACGGGGAATCTTCCCTAATAAACCGTCCGTCTTATCTAATAAAAACTGTAAAGTACAACCCATGGGGGACCTTGTCACCCTTGACATATCACCCGGCAAAAAACAGAACCTAATCCCCAATCAAACCCCCACGTTATTCAAATAACATGCATCACGACAAATTCAACACATTTCCGAGCCGAAATCGAATTTGGCTTTAAATGGTCGGGCCTAGCCAATGTATATCGGGTCATAGGATGGGCTAGACCAAGCCCATCGGGCCTGTGTCGAGGATGCTCGTGCCATGCAAGCTGCTCTCCAGTCTCGTGCCGCGCGCACCATGCGGCCAGCCTCGATCCTTGACGCTCTTAGCCTAGCACAGCTCGCACACACGCGCACAGTCATAACTACTTTCCGCGCATCCATGTGTGGCTTTCTCGAGCGTTGTGTGCACCCATGTGTGCAGCCCGTGCCGCATGCCCCGCGTGCGGTCTAGCCCTATGCGTCGCGGTCAGCCCGTCTTGAGTAGCGCACCCTCACGTGCCTTGCGCGCCTGCTGCCCCGTGTGTCGTTCAGCATAGGCCAGTTTTTTGACAAAGGTTTCAGGTGTTCTTTCATGTGACCGGTGCAGAATTTTGGATAGTCAGGACACAGAACTCCTTCAAGGACTTCGGAAATACAATCTTTACGCGATCAACCCGACGTCCGTGCGCCCTCGACAGCTGTATGCCTCATTTCTCAGATTGTTTTACAGAGAATAGGTTATGCCATCAACGACTGTCTCATCTGAATATGAAAGCTCTCCAACGTCTTTTACGAAAAGTTGATTTCACGGTCTTCCAACTACTACTCCCAAAGGGAGCATCAGTGTTCGGCATGTCAATTAGGAAAAATGAAGCGAGCGTCTTCACGTCAAGCAAATTGGGTCTACATCTCGTCCACTGAAACTAATCCACATGGATCTCTTTGGGCCGATGCAGACTCGAGTATCATGGAGAAAGTACGTGCTAGTGATCGTTGATGACTACTCTCGCTACACTTGGTCAAAGTTCCTCCGAACCAAGATGAAACCGTACTTGATAATCAACTTTGTGAACACGACTCAGAATCTGCTGCAACAGACTATTCAAGAAGTTATTCGGACAGACAACGGCACTGAGTTCTGGAACAACTACTCACAGTGAGTTTTATCAGAAACTTGGAATAAGTCAACAATTTTCGCTGCCAAGACTCTTCAACAGAAGGGGTTAGTCGAACGGAAAAAACCGAACACTAGTGGAAGCAGCTCGTACAATGCTGATCCATTAGGACTTCCACACTTCCTTGGGCTGAAGCAGTCAGTAGTACCGCTTGTTTTACCCAAAACAGGACGGTGGTTCCACAAACAGTTCACAAAGACTCCGTACGAGATTGGAATAATAGAGTGCCCAATATCTCATTTCTTAAAGTCTTTGGGTGCAAGTGCTTTGTGGCGAACGACAGAGGCAACGTGCAAAGTTCGACCCTAAGCATTCGAAGCAATTTCGTCGGGTATTCTTCAACATCAAAAGTGTACCGAGTATACATCAAGTCCAACCGAACAATAAGGACCCGTACTTAAACCCGATGGTAGAAAAGGCAGAAGTGGCAGAAACGGCTTCTGGTCACTTCAGTCCAGGACCCCATACTTAAACCGATGGGCTCCTGCACAAATTCAGCTCAGGACCCGCACTTAACCCGTTGGCTTCTGAAGACAACTTCTCAGAACCCGTAATCATGGTGTGTTGGCACAAAACCAACAGAAGATGGCAACAACTCCGAATTCAACGTCAGAAGAAGCAACGAAGCTTGTATTAGACGATTTAGACTCTCTGTCGAACCAGTATATCGGTCACACACTGCTACACCTATATGCGAATTATCCACCCGACGAGACCGACATACCATGTTCTTCTCGTGCCTACCCCACCCGATTCAGAATTGCCACAGAATAACGAAGAACCGACAGTGGTTATTGAGGAAGAATCATCAGAGACGAACGATCCAGTGCAGAATTGGAACTTCCTCAAACATATGATCAATCGGAGACTATAGGAAAATCTAGAGCCACAGATGGAGACGCATCGACTTCAGCCTTGCCTCATGAGCACAGGTGGACTAGAGGAACCCGGTCGATCAGATAATTGGCGATCCTTTGGATGGAGTGAGGACCGTCGTCAACACAGTCTTTTCAGCTGCTTCCTGAGCCAAACATGCATACTAAGGTAAGAGACGCACTACGAGACTCGTGGATAATTGCGATGCAAGAAGAAGTCAACCAATCGAACGTCTTCAAGTGTGGACCTTAGTACCCCGTCCGCATGGGAAGACAATAGTCGGAACTAAATGGGTATTCAAAAACAAGAAAAATGAAGATGGTGAAGTGATCCGGAACAAAGCAAGGCTAATTGCGAAGGGATACAATCAACAGGAAGGCATCGACTACGACGAGACATATGCTCATGTTGCCCGAATCGAAGCTATCGCCTTCTCCTAGCTTATGCAGCTCACAAGACTTCAAAGTCTATCAGATGGATGTTATGACCGCCTTTCTCAAGACATGTTAAAAGATGAAGTCTACGTTGCTCAGCCGGAAGGCTTCGTTGATGAGAACATCCCGATCACGTCTATCGATTGGACAAAGCTCTCTATGGACTAAAACAAGCCCCACGTGCTTGGTACGATGTCCTGAGGAATTCCTCGTGAAGTCTGGATTCATCCGAGGAACGATAGACACAACCCTCTTCATCAATGGCAAGACAAAGATCTGATGGTCGTTCAAGTATACTTCGGCGACATCATCTTCGGATCAACTAATCCATGGCTTTGCACGAAGTTCGGAGATCTAATAAAAAACAAGTTCGAGATGGTCACATGGAGAGATGCAGTAGTTCTTTTTAGGACTACAAGTCAGGCAACTCGAAGATGGGATTCATTAGTCAGACAAAATACATCAAGGATATTCTGAAGAAATTCCATCAAGACCAGAGCAAGCCTCTCAGCACCCTATGTCACCAAGATGCAAGTTGGATGCCGATCCCTCTGACAAGTCGGTCGACATCACACTGTATCGCAGCATCATTGGATCTCTTCTCTACCTCACTTCGAGCGGCCGGATATCATGTTTGCCACCTGCTTATTGCCCGTTTTAAGCCGACAAAGAGATCCCATATTCTCGCGATTAAAAGGATCTGCATTACCTTAAGGGCACTTCTTACCCTTGGACTATGGTATCCAAAGGGTAGAACTTCAAACTTGTTGGCTATACTGACGCTGATTATGCAGGTTGGTCAAATGGACGAAAAGCACGTCCGGTGGCGCTCAATTTCTAGGCGAAAAGCGGTTTGCTGGTCATCCAAAAAGCAGAATTGTGTGTCAACTTCGACGGCCGAAGCAGATATGTGGCTGCCGCCAGTTGTTTGCTCCCAGATGCTATGATGCGGACACAGCTTCGCGACTATGGGTACAATTTAAATAATATACCCATATGTAGTGATAGTCAAAAGTACCATCGCTATTACTTGCAATCCTGTTCATCACTCACGCACAAAACACATAGATATTAGATATCACTTTATCAAATACCACGTAGAAAAAGGCACAATAGAATGTATTTTGGTGAACACGGAGTTTCAACTAGCCGACAATTTCACAAGGCTTTGGATGAGAAACGATTTCAGTTCCTTGTCGAAAATTAGGCATGTGAAATCTTCCGTAATATGTGCATTACTGATCTTCTTGCTATCACATGCTCTATTCCATGTGTTTTCCATGCTTATTTGTCTTTATCTTGCGTGATAACAAACAAAATATAATAAAATATATATATATAAATATATTAATAAAAATATATATAATATAGATATACCTATACTATAAACGGGATGACGAAATCCTTTAGGATGCTTTGATCTAAAGTCACTTAGAATTTTTACCCCGACATGCGATCGATTTTAATTGCTTAATTTTGTCAGTCTAAGTCGCATTCCTGTGTCTGAAAGGTCATTAGGGTTGCTCCACTAGACACAAAGTCTCTTTACATATGCGAGGATTCAAGCCTTGTTCCTTTTCTTTATTGGATCTATTTCTCGAGTGAGTCAACATCAATTACTTGTCTTACCTAGTGATACTTGGTTTCATATTCACTTGCTTAGATCGTTCCCTTAGTCATCCACTTTGAGCTTCTCCGATGTCCTTTTCTTCCTTTGAAACCCATCCCAGCCTTCAACCGAATTCTATACTCTTCGGATGGTTGTTCAAACGAGAAAAAGGAGGGGGAAAAAACAAAAGAAAATGGGGATGATGACAAAAGAAGGCATTGCTCAACGCGCAAAATTCAGACCAAAGGAACCTGCCTTCCGACTAGCTCTTAGAAAGTGGCATGGATCCTGCTGTGAACTTCTCCGACGATAATCTCGTACGCTCGTCAAACGGCTGGAAGAGGAGCACCACGAAGTGAACTTCTCCAACGATAATCGGTCTTATATGGGGAAACGAGAAAAGGAGCGCAGCCTCGGGTATGAATTCCATAACCGTGAACTTCTCCAAAAAGATAATCTCTGAAACCCTCTAGGGATTAAGAGAAGAGGAGCACGGTATCGGCCCGAGAACCAACAAGAAGAACTTCGCCTACGATAATCTCCTATAGCCTCGTGGAGAAGCGGAGCTTCATCTTGAGCATGGCATAAAAAGGATAGTTCTTAAAAAAGAAAAAGATGGAGAAAAGATTGACTAGAAGAAAAAAACATCAAAAAAAAAGGGAGATGGACGTAGAAATGGAAGATGACGAAGAGATAAGCTCACTTTCCTCTAAATCCTTCCTTCTAAGTCCTAGCCAAACTAAAACCCTTACACCCCTTTGATTCCAATCGATGGTCTCTCGCTTAGGTGAAATGATAAAAAAAATGCCTCGATCTCAGGAAAATTGACTTAAAATAGCTTGTGTTGACTTGAGTGATATAAATATAAAATCCCAAGTTAGAAATAATTGAGTGCAAGAGCGAACCTAGTGAGAGTTGTCGAAATAGACCTGTCTATGAACTTAGGACTTTAGTTTGACGACATGACTTGACTGCATTTTCTTCTTTCAAAATGTCTCGTAAATTTTAGGTATGACGATTGATCGGAGCAAAATAGTCTGACCCCATACTATAATAATAGTAATATATATAAAAACAAAATTTTTCATATACATATAGAAAAATAATATTTTTTTTTAATTTCTGAAAAAAAAATATAAAAAAATAAATTTGTGAAAGATAAATTTCGCACATTCTGACATGAAAATATTATATTTATATGCGTTGAATTGAATAAATGCGAATTTGGTCTAATATCGCACATTCTAAATGTAATTTAAATTGCATTGGTACTGAATTGTTTAAATGCGATGAATTTTTCATTGCTCTTACCCTCACAACAATTTTTAAGTACATGTTTTCAGGGACCATGTACATGTACTTACTGAGTAAATTTGTGTATTATATGCTCGTGACTTGAATTGATTTCATATTGTTGGCCCTTATTTTACCAAACAAGGATCAAAAGATTGGTTTGAATGTGTAAAACGTGAAGAACACCTTGATGTGGGTGTTAGTGTGTGTTTTCTTAATCTAACGTACAAGGTGGCTTACCTTTCAATACTTTGATAAAACCCTAATTAGGGTTATTTGGGCTTTATTACCACACTTGATTGGTATATTAAAGCCCAATACAAAACTATGACTAAATATCATAAGTTACCACAAACTATACAACCCAACACATTAATCCAAGATTACATAATTAAAGGATGCTACAAAATATTCCTAACAATCTCCCCCTTAGCATCCTTTTGCTTTGATGTCCTTTGCGTCTTCTTCTTCTTGGGTTTCTCCACAGCATCAATCGATTTCCTGAGTCCAAGTCTGAACTCGTAAGATCGTATCGTTCGTCGTAAGGATAATCGATCGTTGATGATGTTGATCAGCTTCTCGTACTTCTCCTGGGCTTCTGCTTCTTCGTTCCTTAGCTTCTCCAGAATCCATTCGAGTTTCACCCGAATAATTAGTAGCGTCCCATCGCTGAATTTGGCAATCTCGGATGCTTTCATCAGCCTCTTTTCTCCTTTGTAATGGTGTAGACCACCGATGGATCGTCGTCATCATTGATTATGTGGCCGTCACCAAGACTTGAGTCGGGGACTTCGAAGGATGGCTTCGTGAGATTCACCCTTTTCATGTTGCTTTCCACCGCCATTTGAAGATCGTGAGTCGAATTGAACTGATTTGGCGCATCATAAATCGCTTAAGAGCAACATAACCAACTTTCAAGTCTGGATTCTGGAGTGTTCCAAGAAATCTGAAGCTGAAAAGTATCCGATCAACATCTTCACCTCGGATGTAGAGAGATCGCCTTCAGTCAGTTCCTCAACCGTTCCATCTTCTCGCTGCACTTTGTAGATTGGAAACTCATAGTAGTCGAGACGGCTCGCCGAACTCCCAAGATCTTGCTGATTCTGGGCTTTTCCTTCTTCTCTTCTAAGAACGTTAACATCTGTATCTTTTGCTCTCCACACAAGCCCTCTACGAAGAGAGAGCAAGTATCGTATAGCAGTTGGTCTAGGAAGATGAGTTAGGCCTCTTAGACTCAGCTCGTCTAGCTCCTTGATCCTATCCTCCTTCCTCCAAATCCTTCTCCGTATCTCTTCTTGATATGGAGCTATAACTTTGACATTTTCCCAGGGCGGCGTCTGTTCTTCCTTATCTTCGATTTCGAGGGGGGCACTCCTTATCGACGACAACGTGTTTGAGAAGCTCTGGAAGTTCTGGAATGTCTGCTTCGTAATCTTCACCTTCTTGGAGCTCATCATCGTCGATAAGTGCTAGGTCAACATTTGCCTTCATCAAGAAGTATCTGGCGTTGTCCAGTAAGCCCTTGGCCAAGGCTGGATGCATCGGCTTTGTTAACCAATCGTCGTTGAAGATGTACTTCTCTACGCTGAGTGTGGGTTTGTAAAGTGTTTCGAGAGATAGAGTAGGTGAGGATGGAGGATCAGAGGGAGTTCTTGGGTTTGTAAGGCTAGGTAGTGATGGACTCACGGTGATGAGGCGATCGTTTGGGTTGTATTGGTAGTAGTTCGGGTAGATTTTCTGGTTTGGGTGGGTGTAGGTGGTTTTGTTCTGGTGGATGTTAGGGTGGTTATAGGTTGCGGTTGTGGCTGCGACGGAGGCCCTGTCCCTTGTGTCTTCTCCCCCTCGGGACGATCCCCACCGTCAGGATCGTCACGTGATTGTCTGGATGACTGGGCCTCGCTGGAGTTAGGCGGGTTGAAAGGAAGCTCCAGACGTCTGAGGACCTCCGCTTCATATGCAGTGAGCGTCGGTGCGGAACGGAGTCGGGCAGTAGAACGTCGATCAGTTCTGGAATGGGTACGTTCCACGGTCCTTCCTCAGCGCAGGAGTTGGGTCAGCTTGTGGGATTATGACTTCGGTGACGGGGGCTTTGCCTTTGTCTCGAGTGGATGTCCCAATTGCGTTGTAGACTTGGCCATGATTGTGTCCTCGAGTCCTTTTGCAAACTCTGTGAGGCGCTCAGTTAGCCTGTCCTCCGTCACGAACGGGGAAAGTAACCGGCGGGAGTCACCGAGACGTTCCGTCGTCACAACATCAGTAGAGGGTACTGATGTGCCGCCCGTTTGCACAGGACTTAAACCGAGGCCACGGAGGCTCATCGTTGACATCAAAGCTGAGACGAACTCAGATTGATGCCCCAAGGTCGTAGCTGCAGTGATGTTGACTACGTTGGGACTTCCGCTGTGTTCCGTACTAGACTCTAGTACGGAGACATCATAGAGCGTTCGGTCTAGATCACTAAGATCTAGAGGTGCAGAGTCTATTGGCAGTGTCCTAGAAAGTGAAGAAATTATGGAGGGTGAGGGCACTAGACTCGTAGTGATCAAGGAAGGTGCAGTCTGAGGCGGAGTACTGCTTGTTACATCAACCATCCCCGAGCGAGGGGTGATGAATGACGTGGCACCTCGTGAATATGTGAAACAATCATCTGTTGGGAGATGATTGAGTGGCTGGGGAGGGTAGTTTGCGCGATTGGACCCGATGTCGCGACTTCTACTCGGGGGAAGACAAGGTCATCCCCTGTACCTATGGGCTCGGTCCGGCTTATTAGTGGAGTAGTTGGTTTCGGAGGACGGTGTTTTTGCTTTGTACGCCTTCCTGTTGTCCTCCTCTCGTCATCCCCTTTGGTTTTGCGCTTTCGTTAGGCTGTGGGGATGAGGAGCTTCCTAGACCTACATTTTGGCTGTGGGGTAGGCTTGTCCCTGGGTAGGTTCAACTGGGTTTTGTTGAGCCACGGGGACGTCGTCAAGTTGTTGGCTCGTATATACTTGCGTAGCTCCGGCTCATTTGGATCGAGGAGGCCAATTAAGTAGTCTGGGATGATCATGGCCTCCTGATCGATTTTGCTCTTCGTCGATTGGATTTTTATAGCTCGGAGACTGATAACCCTCGTCTCTCGGGCGGCGTTCGATTTCGGGATGAAGATCCACGAAATGTTGGACGATGACGGGCAGCCACCTTAAGTAAGGGAGCACGGGCTTCGTTGCTCCAAGGCCTCGCCTTCGCAGTTGATCGAGGATGTCGGACCAGATGAGTGGGCGACATCATAATTTTGGTTGGAAGACGATCCCGTGGAAGATAGCATGATTGTTCCGGTTGCACTTGTCGGACCCGTAGTGCTTCGGCGAGAGGCACTTGTTGACCATGAGAAAAAGAGTCCGCCATGGTGCAGGGATGTCTTTGCAGTGGAATTCAGGTAAATGTATGGTGTTTTGGGCGTTAGGTTTGTGGCCCATGAATAGGAAGTCCCTGATTAGGTCCTGTTGGAGGGATGGGGATCATATACGAGTGAATGAGGTAGGTTTAGTGTGGAGCGGAGAACGGAAGGGGTAAAGACAACTATAGTGTTGTCGATTTTGGCGGAAAGAGTGGTAATTTTGGGTTATTGGTGGGTTTTTGAAGAGTGGACAGAATTGTTGCACATATACTTCAGGGACTACCTCGGTGATGTTTAGGGCGGTTCTTAGAGGGTGTTTGCAAGGATCTAATAATGATAGGATCTGGGCACGAGGTATTATCAAAGTCAAGTGGAAGGTTGTTGGGTATCCTCTGTGCCCAGTCTTGGAGGCGAAAAATCTCGTCAATTTGTCTCACCATTGTGGTCGATCTGCAAGATAAAAGCAGAGGATTAGTGGAAATCGACCATTTTGACTTAGAAAGCATACCAAAAGTTGTGCAATTCGTTGTTAAGCATGTTAGGACTTAGAAAATTTTGGCAAAAATTTGGCAACAATTGAAATGGAATTAAGTTAGCGGCGAAAGTGCCAATTTGAATTGATTTGAGTTTCGGTCAATAATGTGTATCGTGCGATAAGTTTAATTTGGCTGTGGTTTCGATCGAAAGTGATGTTCAATTAAGGTAAATTCGGTGAAAGTGAAATTATAACAAGTTTCGATCGAAAGCCATATTTAATTTGAATAAGTGCGGCGAAAGAGTGAATCAATTCAGTTTCGATCGAAAGTTCAATGTGGGACAGATTTAGTCACGAATCAATCGATTCAATTGAGCCTTGAGTTTCGATCGAAACTGTGGAATAGTGGTGTCGATCGATTGAAATTAATTATGTCGTCAGTTCGATCGAAACTTGAGAATTGAAATGCTCTTCGATCGAAACTGTGACAAATGAATTGCCCTGTTTCGACCGAAACTGTGTATAAATTGAATTGCCCTGTTTCGATCGAAAACTGTGATAAATTGAATTGCCCTGTTTCGATCGAAAACTGGATAATTGAATTGCCCGTTTTCGATCGAAAGTTGTAAAACCTTAGAAAAACGACGATTTGAAAACACAAATTAGAAAATTTTCAGTAACAATCGATCGATTGAATGTGAAATTGAAGCAAAGAGAGTAGTTTCGAGCGAATCTAGGCGATGTGAAAACACATTTAAACAATGATTCGCTCGACAACGCAACCCTAATCTGCGTAACCTGCACGAATGAGTAAAAAATCAGTTTAAGGCTGTAGATTAGCATTTTCCTTACCAATGAGGATTTGGAGTTGCAATAAACGGAAAAACAGGTGAGGACAGTGATGAGTTCGTGTGCGATTTCAGAGAGGGTGTATGAGTGAGTTTGAAAATCGATGAAGAAGAAGTGTTGTAGGGCGAAACTCTATTGAATAAGTAGTCTCAGTTTCGCCGAGAATAATTGTGAAGAGTCAATTTTGATTTCGATCGATTGAAATGAGTTTTCGAGCGAAAGTTCAGTTTCGCCGAGAGAAATGTCAAAAGGATTTAAAAAATCAATTGCAATCGTAGTGTTTTCGAGCGAAAGTCAGTTTCGCCGAGATAAATGTCAAAGGATGATAAAAATCAATTTCAATCGTAGTGTGTTTCGAGCGAAAGTCAGTTTCGCCGATAAAATTACGAAGGTATTAAATCAAATTGCAATTTCAATAGAAACGTGTTTCGAGCGAAAGTTAGTTTTGCCAAGAAA
>JAPQWV010003292.1:0-43326 GCA_027422505.1 Craterostigma plantagineum
TCCTCCAGTCGATTAATTCCCGACGCAACGACGGACCCTTTACGCAAAAGCTGAATTTTTTCGACTATCCAATCGTCGAGAGCGTCGCCCATTCCTAACCTTAAGACGTGCTTGACCACCAAAAACGCTCTTCTCCTGGATTTTTATTTTTTGTTTTTTGCACGAGGAATCAAAAAACGAAGAAGTTAGACCTAAACGCGTAAATAATGTACTGAAACTGTATGTTGAAGGGACTAAGACCTTATCCATCCACCGTCTTTGAGCTGCAAAACGACGTCGACCAAATCAAGTATGGGGGCGCTTAGATTCGGCGGCCTCCACTGTAAGGAAAATGTGAATGTTTTAGCTTCATGTAATAAAAATAACAGCGAAGAGGCGAATCGAAGTGTATATAATATGTCAAAAAAGACTCGATGGGAAGCGTTGGATCGGAGGCTTGTTCGAATCTGACGGTCCTCTCCGACTTAACAATGTTCTTTAATTCTGGGATTTGTGCGTCCCTAAGTTCTTCAATCTTTCGGTGGTCGAGGGCGAAAATTCGTTCGCAGGTTTAGCGACTTCGACGTAGTCCTCATCGTATCGATGCATCGTGGTATTTCGGTCACCTAAAGCTATAGAGCATGTTTAAGAAACAGAAGCTTGAAATAAGTAGCTTAAAATTCAGACAAATTGTAACCTGCGGAGTTTCTCGATAATGTAGAGTGGATTTGAAAAGGTATACATCTGCATGTGTTTAGGAGCGAATATGAGTTCGGTCGGAGAAGTTATGAAGCTTTTAGGAAAATAGAAATGAAAAAAAAAAAAAAAAAAACTGAGAATCAACGCTAAGAAAATCCCAGACTTCAATGGAGCAGGAAACAGTTGGAAGTTGTATGAGTTTCTGAAATAGGTAAGACATCATATCAGTTCATCTATGTATTCTTGGGCAAGAAAGCACAGAGTGAAAAATACAGAATCTATATATAGAATTCGCCTATGCAATGAATGACCTTCACATATTCGTCGAGTAATTTACACCGTTGTTGAATGACGTATACGTCCAAACTAGTCGACAAGAAATACTTCGGTGGTAAATGAAGATTATACTCTGGGAAGTCTTTAAGGCGCCTATGCAACTCCTAAAGTGGCGAAATCTGATTATACCATGAACGAAATTAAATGGAGAACGAGATATAGAACAATGGTGTAAACAGCAGAAATCACTGCACCTTCTCTTGATGGACCAACTGTTGTTGTTTACATCTGTTACTGACAATGAGTAAACGGCGAACGTTTTCGACCCGCTCTTAACAACGTTGGCCCCAACGATCTGCAAGAATATACAACAGTTTGCAGCCATCAAATGCTTAAGGTTACATAAAAAAAAAATTGCATACCTCACATCTTAACCTCAAAAAGATTCAGCAACTATGGATTTTTTTGCTGAATCAGCAGCTAAGCTCTGGCCTTCAGGCAATGAAGACGAAGGCATCGATGATGAAGTTTCGCCCCACTACGTATTCTACCTAACAGCTCTGCCTCAGAATCCTCGCTCGACTGTATAGCAGTAGAATTTGCCAGGGAACTACTCAGAATATCTTGACTATCTCCAGACAAGAAGCTACTTCTTTCAACTCTTTCCATACGTGTTCGCCAGACTACACCTCTTATTTGCTGGTTTATTTTTAAACTGATGAAGATTTTCGCGGGGCTTTCTCCTCTTACCCCTCTCAGAGAATTCGAGCGGATGATGAACTTGACTTGCATTTCTCTTGCTCTTACCATCCCAAACGATAACGCCAGGTGAATCTAGCCCAGTGACACTTTCTTCTTCTCCAGTCCGTATAACTATAGTTCGAAAACTCAGTCTCAGACGGAACACTTCCTTCTTCTTCATCCTCTTCGTCGTAGTAATCTGAAAAAGCTTCGTCTTTATCAGATCTTAACGACTTCTTTCCCAAAGAACTGCTTGTGGTGTCTGATTCTTCTCAGGCCTAGGGAGTATCCTTGGCTTTTCCATGGAGTTAGGTTTCCTCTGTGAAGAACCACACGGCTGGTTTGTGTATTGCTTCCTTCTGTAGTCCCTTCCCTCGCCCACATATTCTCTAAATGCTCGGGCGCAAGCGCCTCTGTTTTCCTCCGTAAAATCAAGTCCAACTTATCGCCCCACTCTTCCCCATTCTTGTCAGTAACTGTCAAACCATCGACAGACAACAAAGGGTCATTATCTGTAAGGGTTCGAAGCTTTTTGTCTGAATCAAGAAACACATCGTCGTTCTTCTGCTGTTCTTTATGCAAAGGTACCAATTCGACGCCCGTAACAGAAGGATCTGGCGAGCATGATGATGGAAGATCAGACAAATTTTTCTTGCATTTCAGACTGTGATGGCTGTTTACTCTTACTTGCTTCATCAGCATCGAAAGAAATGACAAGATTTTCAATCATCTGATTAATGAACCTGACGTAAACACGACATGTAAGAGATCAAAGAAAGATCTCACCGTAAGAAAATGTGTGTAACTATCAAACTTACTGTGGGTTGGCGAGGCTTAATGTTGGTCGAAGTATGGCACACGCAAGCATTTCCCTGGTCATATATCGAAACAACGAGCACTGAAGATCTGACGGCTTCGATGTAGATGAGATGAGGCCCTCAGCCACACGCTGGAGAAACTGCCAAGTTATGGAGCAGTTTACAACACTCGAAAGCAAAAACAAAAAGATAATCAAGGGAGATAACCAAAAAGAGAGAGTTAAGATAACCTTGTACTCATCTTCATCAGAAAATAACGCAGGGTGTAACTTTTTCTCAGCGATCAGAACAGATTTCAGCGCACCATCGAGCTCTTCGATGATCAAAAACTCGCGACTGCTGCTTCTCAATCCTTGCTTTGGAAAGGCGAAAAAGCTCTAGCTCACTGGTCACAAGATTGATGACATCCCTGCGATGGTAGAAAAGGGTTTACGCACTCTAAAATACAACATTGGAACCCACGAACAAATTCAAGATTTTAAAACCTTAGAAAAAGATCAATTAGGTTGACGTTTCTCATTCGACGCGAAATTTCTCCGACCAAACCATTTGTGAGCTGCACGAGCACTTCTGGGCCTTGTCTATCGGGAGTTATATGGGAGTACCATAGATCTATTACCCACTCGGTAATAATATGCCTTGAGAATCTATCGATGGCTTCCTCAACTACAGGTGAGTTCACTTTATGTCTCCATTCAGACTGATCTACAACTTTAGGACTTTCAAAATGTTTTCTTTCGGACAAGACGTTTGCCGAAATTGGCTTTCCTTTGTAAGTTGCAGCTCTCCTCCGCATTTCAAAATCCCACGATATGTAGCGAATCGTTATTATGAACAGCGTGGCGACGGGGATGTTGATGAAGATGGACTTACTTAATACTGAAAAACAGAAACAGAGTTTGCTATGAATAAGAACCTTTTCGCCTGCTCATCAAATGAATCAGCAGTAATGATCAGAGGAGAAAATAGTTACACAAATATAAAACACAGACACAGGCGCATATTGCAAGAGATATCATATTATCAGACCATACTGTTTCCTTGTGTTCAATGGGAATGCCAATTGCCCCAACATCAGTATGAAGTATAGGCAAACTATACGATTAAACATTTACCAAGAACACTCACAGCTCATAACCAACGAAAATGACCCAGAAAATAAGCAATAGTCACTGTTCTACGACAAACCATCCACGAACAATTGGAACCAAAACAATCTTAATTCATCAGTTGTCAGAGAACGAAAAGCTTCACTAACATGACATGAGGTAGGATAATCCAATGGCCGAGACCACCATTAACACAGTGCGCTTCTTAGCTTCCTCAAGCAAGGCTCCGACAGTAACAGATTCTAGTTCGTCGCTGCTCATTTCGGCCGATAATTCAATCCTCTCACAAAGAGCAAAAGAACCACGTTGAATATCAAACCTAAGTAAGTAACTGACGAAGCCCTTAAACGCCAACAATCTCAAATCACCCTAGCTGCTCGTATCATCCGACTCTAGGAAAAAGATTAGAACTTTTGCAGAAACTTTTTCCAGTAGTTTCGTCTCACTGCAGCTGATAGATCAAAAAAGTGAAGTACGTGTTTATAAACTGAGCTTGTCAAGAAGCTAAAGAAGTGAAGACTGAAGAAGAAAACTGTCTGGCCGTGATCTCGACAGTGATGGGATTTTATCTGATTTGGTAATTTTAACATCTGTTCATCGCATCGCATGTTCTAGCAAGTATGTACACGGTGGCGTGGAGTCATTGAGTTGCACAAACGCAGTCAAAGTTAACTGTGTTTTACCGCATTTGCCCCTCCGTTGCTATCATTGGAATTGGAATCATTTTTCCGACAATTTTCACATGATCAAATCGACAAGAAGCTTCAACTTGAAATCCCGCGTACAAAGAACAACAATGGCGTCAAAGAAATCAAAGCCCTTGTTTCTCACATTATCAGAAACAATCGGCCAGCAAAATCAGCTAAAACAATCGCCCATCCTTGGGCTCTCATCGACGATTAACCTCTCCGAATCTTCTTCTATTCCACGGCGATGATCCCCCAGCTCAGAACTCACCTCGGCCAGCTCGTCAACGTCGGCATACCTCCTCACCGCGCAGACGATGGCTATCAACCTACTATACTAATCGCCGCCGTCGTTCTCAAAAACCCCAACGCCGACAACGACACCATCGCAGCCCAACTGCATCATCAGGGCCGCGTCGGCCGGAGTTTCCACCACGCCCGAGGCGAAGTGGACGATGGGCAACCTCCCCTGCTTCGTCTGCGCCGCCACGTCGTAGTGAGCGTTGATTGTCTTGACGAAGGCAAAGACTTCGTCCTCGTCCATCACCTTCCTCACGCTCCTCACCGTCTCCGCCAGGCTAGCACCGTCGCTGCCCAGGGCCTGGCCCAGATCGTGGCAGCCGTTGGGAAGGGAGCGCTGAAGTTGTGCAGCTTGTTGATGAAGTGGTCTTCGTCGGCGGCGGTCAGGGTTTCGCTATCGTCGACGTAGTCGACGCCGAGCGATTGGAGGATCTGGGCCTCGACGAAGTGGCCGGCGCGTGGCCTTCGCCATGACTGGGATCGTCACGGCTTGAATGCTCTGACTAGGGAAGGGTCTGGCATGCGGGAGATGATGGTGGGTTGTGGCGGCGCAGTTACGCAGACGCAGCATGCTCCTGCGGACTCGGCGGTCTTGGCCTGGTCGACGCTTGAGATTTCGACGACGGCGCCGCCGCGGAGGATGGTGTAGCGTAGAGCGTCAGCGGTTGCTCGTCGGACATTGTTGGACTATGTTTGTGAGGTGTTTGTCGAAATATCTGAACAACAATAGATTCAATGCAGTGGTTTAATGGAGGAAGGGAAGGGATCTGGAAGTTGAGGAGATCTGTCATGAGCTGTCCCAATAATTCTTCTTTTTATTTAATTCGAAACAAAAAATTAAAATTAAAATCCACAAGAGATAGTCGAGCTCCACACTCCACTACACAAACCAGAGATTAGTCTCCATATTACACAAACTAAGATCATTGTCTAGTTCAACTTCAACATTTGGCATTGAGCTTTCTTTATTAGTAACGGATTATCAAGTTTTGATTTTTCCCTTGCACACTCGCATGGAGATTCATGGTGTTGGTTTGCTTTTGGCCGAAGATTCCCAAGTGGATTCAAACACATGACATTAATGGAGTATATGTTTTTTTGTTCTTTCATTGTATACGCAAGCAAGGCACGTTTTCCGAGAGGGGTATATCCGACAAGTGAGACTCAGTCCAAAGAGAATGGAGATAAAAAAGATAGAAAGAAAGCAAACTTATGTGGCTTCAGTTCAGCTATGACAGCAATGCACTTAGCTTATCAGAGAAAACACAATGACGTCCACAACAGTGTGCTCCTCCTACTTTGTCTACTCTTCGCGGCCGCCGCCGCCGCGCGCATTTTTCATCTTCTTTCACGGCCAAGAGGAAGACCACACCGTACGTTACTTGTTCGTCGAGCCAAGAAAACCTCAAACAGAACACCTATAGCAAGAGACGAGCCGCCGTGTTGGTGGGCTTTTCTGTAATTCCACTGTTTATCTCGAAGAAGTCGAAGCTGCTGAAGCAGCAGTTTCTGGTAAGTTCTTGTACGTTTCTTCATGATGTTTCTGTACGATAAAGGAGTGATCTTTGTTATTTCTGGTAAGTGCTGTCTTTTTGCTCTGTTTTCAGAAATTACTGAGGATGTAAGGAAAGGATCATCCCAGAAACCGAAAAACAGAGGTTTTGATTTGATTCCATATAAGGATTTCTGCTGCATAATTCACATATGCGTGTGTTTTTCTTGCGCAGCAAAAAAATCCCTTTTCGCCTCTTTTTAACATCTCGGTATCACTGGCTCGGGCGCGCTCGCTGCTCTTAATTCGACGATAAGGAAGGAGAAGGCTGCCTCAGATGCTACGATCGAATCGGTTAGTCCAATCAATCTCATTACAGTTTCGTACGTTTATTCGTTTATAGTTCTTACATTCAATCGGCATCTTCTTTCGCATTGTCTGCATATAGATTGATCTCAAGCTTAAGCAGAAAGGAGCTGAGTTTACTTCCCTGGAGAAAAAACTCGAATCGAAGCTATCGAACGAGCGAGAAAATCGAAGCAAGGAGCTTTCGAAGGCTGCGAGGAGAAGCTGTCCTTAGCCCGCGAATTGGAGTCGGCAAACGCCGCCGTCAAAACCCTCGAGAAAGATCTTCGAACAGAGGAACGATCGATCGAAGAGAGAAAATCCCGGATTGAGAATCTCAAGTTCAGCTTAGGGAAGACTCAGGGAAAGAAAACAGAGCTTCAAGAACAGTTGAAGGATAAAGAAAGCCATGTAATTCTCTTGCAAAAGAAGATCGAATTAATTTCGTCCGACATCAAGGATAAGGAAGATAATCTGCAGAAAGCTAACGCCCATCTCGCCGAGAAGGTAGGAGAAATAAGTCGAGTGATGTCTGAATCTCAGCTCTGTAAGGATCGAGCCTTCGGTTTAAACTCAGAGGTTTCTCGATTGAAGGATGAAATTTCGAGCAAGGAAAACGAGCTGGTGATGAAGAACGCTGCGTTGGATAATCTGATGAAAGAGTTGCCGACGCCCGCGCAGATGAATCGAGCAAAGAGTTCGAAGCGCTTGTAATGGAATACGAGGAATTTAAGACATCTATGGAAGAAAACTCAGCTTCGACCGCCGAGCTGTTGGGTGAGCAAGAAAAGGTGGTTCGAAAGCTCGAGGAACAGCTTAAGGTTGCCTTAGAAGAAGTCGACGAGGAGAACGGTTTCGTTTCAGATTTGAAAGGCGAAAGGAACGATCTCAAGGAAACGCTCGATATGGAGAAGAAGAAGGCGAAGAACCTCGAAAAAGAGCTTCGAGATTTGCAGGAGAATATAGAGAAATCGAGGGGAGATGTTTCCTGGGCTCGTCGAACAGTTGGAGGAATCGAAGAAGAACTCTTCTTTCAAGCTCGAAGAAGAGCTGAAAAGATTCAGACTGCGTTTAATGAAACTAAAGATTCGTTACAGAGGAGCCTCGGCGAAGCGAAAGGAGGCGCCGAGGACTTCGCAGAGATTTAACTTCTGTTAAGGAGCAGCTGAGGAAATCGAACGAAGCGCTGAAGATTAAGTCTCACGAGAATTAGAAGTCGCCGAGCAGAAATATGAGGAGCTAGAGAAGAAGCTCGTTGAAGCTCATAACAAAGCAGAAACCGCGGCTCGTGGCATGGAAGGCGAAAAGAGGACAAACAATTCTCTGAGGAAAGATTTGGAGAAATTGAAGGCCCAACTCGCCGAAGAAAATGAAGGTAGAAGAGGTCTCGAGAAAAGGTTAGAAGCAGCGAAAGAATCGGTCTGTGAGATGGGCAAACGCACCTCTGATCTCTCTAAAGATCTCGAGAAAGTGAAGTCTCTGATTTCAGACGTCGAAGATGAGAAAGGAGCGCTCGAAAGGTCTCTTGAGGAGCAGAAAAAGGCGTACGAAGAAGCTAAGGAGAATCTGAAGGATGCTCAGAGCATGGCTGAGAAGATCGAAGAAGAGAATAAAGAGCTGGAAAGTAGAAGCAAAAAACAAGAAGACGATTTAGCTTCTGCAAAGGGAGAGTTGCTGAGGCTTACGAGCAGCAGAAACGTTGTCGAAGATCAGCAGCAGCAGCAGCAAAATAATGCGGCCGTCGGCGCCAAATCTAACGGTTCGTCGCCGAGGAAGGTCACGAGGAGGCGAAAGGTCAACCAAAAGCGAAGTGATTCATAGCGGAGACTTCGTATTTTTTTGGTGCATAATGGGCCTTTGAGTGCATTATGCGATGAAGATTTTTATTTCATTACACGATGACGACATATCCATTACAGATTTTGTCAGTAACAGCTACTTCGACAGATCGAAAGCTCCTTGCGAAAAAAAAAAAATGATGTAATAACCAGTCGATTACTTCAAGGCTGAGCTTTCCATGACGAAGAAATATCAGCTACAGCTTCGCTGACCGTCAGATAAAGCCCTTCTAGGCCGAAGGGTTCCAATGCGTTCGACTGGTGCAGTTTTTCCATTACACTTCCGACGGGATTTACCAGCGCAAGCTACAAAGCGAAAAGAAGATACAATTTCGATCATATTCCAAAAACCTGTAAGAAAAATAGCAGACATTCATGGTTCTATGTGTAGCTTATTACCTTAAGCGATCGTTTCTCGAGAACTCCTCTGAGTTCGCCGATCATATCAATGCCACTCGTATCTATCGCCGTCACAGCTGATCAAAGACAGTAGAAAGAATTTAATAAAAAAAAAAAGATGTTGTATTCGGATGCTATGAAAGTACGATGTGTAGGAGGAAGGAAGGAAAACTAACCAGACATTTCAAGAATCACACACTTGATGTTACTTCCTTTGTCTGAAGCAACCAACTCTTCTTCTTCTTCTCTGATCCACCTCAGAACCCTAAAGATTTTCAACCGAAAAATGGCCTAAGATTATGGAACTAAACATCGAACTGTAATGATTTCGGAGCCTACCTTTCTTGTAAGTATGTCGAATTCGCAAAGTAAATAGGAGACTCGATGGCGAGTATGACAAATGATGGCACTCGAACAGAGTTTCTATATCTGCTAAGGCTGTGATATATTTGCGTCCCAGGAATGTTCCCTAAAACAACCGTATTCGGCCTCGTGACGTGCAGTAGAATCTTGAAAACCGAAATTCCCACCTGGGATTTTATTACCAAGATCTCAGACTCAACTAAAGTATAAAAACATATGAACTTTAAATTCCATTGAGAATGAGACTTACAGCTATGGCAAGACCCATAGGCACAGAGATGAAAAGAACGCCGAAGAAGGAACACATGCAAGCCAAGAAATCAAGCTTGTCGACTTTCATCAGCTTGTAAGCAGATTGGTAATCGATTAGCCCAACCACAGCTGTAATAATAATGGCTGCCAAGATAAGGTTGGGAGTGTAATGGAAGAGTGGCATTAGAAACAGAAGAGTTACGAGCACGGCCGACGCCATTATAATATTCGACACCACCGTTTTTGCGCCAGCGTTATAATTCACAGCAGAGCGCGAAAACGAGCCTGCGCAAAAACAAAATAAAAAAAAATTAAAGCGACGATTTCGTTTTATGCGAAAAACTAAACGATGTAATAATAACCTGTCGTGACGTAGCATGAAGTGCAAGAACCAGCCATGTTCATTAGACCTATGGCCATCATTTCTTTGTTTCCGTCGACTTGGTAGTTCTTCAGAGACGCGAATGTTCTTCCCACGGCAATTCCTTCCTAATTTTTTTCCCGAAAAAGCGTATTAAGAACCATCGTTGGCATTCGCAGTTCATCAGTTTTAACGAGCTTACCGTAAGAGAAAGTATCCCAGTGATGATCCCTGTTTTGATCGCCAAGGCAAGATGAGGGCCGCTCAGATATAACATGTTCAACGACGGTGGATTTAAACCCTTCGGTAAATCTCCGATCTGCAGAATCATCGCTTCATTACCACCGAGAAACTCGAAGGGAAAAAAAATCTTAAAAATCGAGCGAAGTTGTAAAGTTATCATTTTTTCTTACGATGGATATCATGTGAAGCCTCGACTTGAAGCAGACGACCAAAACGGTCGACGTAACGACCGACGCCAACGGCGCAGCAGCAGAAATCCAGAAAAACTTCGGCTTTCTCATGCTCTGTGTTTAATTATTCCACAAATTATATACCTGTCGCAAACAAAGAATGAAAAAAAAAAAAAAGCAAAGAGATTCTACGAACGCTTACTATTTGCCTCGTCGTCAGCAACAGTACGAGGAAAAATACCCCGATGAGGATCGTTTGCCAAGTCCACTGCAGATCGTTACTTAAAACTTAATAAAAGAAATCCATTCGGAAACTTTCTAGAGATAATCAGATTTCTTCCTACCTCATCTCTGTGATGAAGAACAGAAGACAAAACAGGGATAAGCTGCATTTTGCTGGTAAAATGAGCAATTCCAAGCAGCCCTTTGAGTTGCTGCAACGAAACAATCACAGCAGCGCCAGCCATGAAGCCGACGAGCGTGGCCTTCGACAGAAAATCGATCACAAATCCCAATCTGTTGTAACATTTCCCAGAAAGATAAGAACAAGTTACTTCTCAGATGAGAAAGTAAGAAGAACTTCATTCATTGCAGCCCATTGTACTAGTAAGTAACCTTAAAAAGCCTAAAGAAGCCTGAAATAATCCTGCAAACAGCGTTGAAGTGAAGGCCAGCTTAAGGTAAAGGGAAGGTTCGCCAGTGTAAGAAACTGCTTCGCTGAGCATCGTGCCCATTACAAGAGAAGCTATGGAGACGGGGCCCCACCGCTAAGTGCCTCGAACTTCCGAGGACAGAGTATATGAGAGGTGGCACGAAGCTTGAGTCTGCATTGCAATGAGATATTAGTGAATCTTGTAAGGAAAGAAATATAGTTAAGACATGGAAGATCGAAGAGGTTACTTACAAAGCCCGATTATAGGAGGCAGATTGGCTAATTTTGCATAACTAATTCCCTGATTTAGAAACGGTAATGGTCATTGGCAGTTCAATGAAAGAAGAACTATAGCTCCATCAAAATCCATAATACGTAAATTGCTTGCTATACTTTCAGAACTGTGACAATAAAATTTTTGCTCTCATAACGATAACAATTTCAGTATATTTCTTCATCACAAAACGTCCTAATCATAACCAAACAACCCAAAAAAACCTCTCTTTTTTTCCCTTTTTGTGCTAGATAATCCGTCAAATGCGTAAAGACTTCATTTTTTTTTTTCTTTTTTCGGGAAGAACACCATACCTGTGGGATTGCGAGGCTTGCAATAGTGAGCCCAGAAACGACGTCGGATTTCAACAACTCGAGGGTGTACTGAGGGCCCCACTGAAAAACGGGAAAGAAGAACTGCAAGCCAAGGACCACTCTCCTGCGCAAAGTTTGATCGATCCTTAAACATGTGTAATGGGTCGTCGGGGAAGAAGATTTCTGAGAGTCGCTGCCTCAGTTTTTGCAGGGTTGTCTTCTCCGGCGGCAGACAAACTCTGTGCACTTCCATCGCCGCCGGAATTTGTCCCACAATGTGGACAGATGGGCTTCCAACGCTTTCAACTCTGTTTTGATTGACAGACATTGTTCTTTTTTCTTTTCTGCGGGGAAAGTGTTGTCTTTGTTTGAGTACGAGGCTTTCTTCTGTCTCCCTTCTTCGTGACGACGGTTGGAAAAGGTGGTTATTGTCTGGGAAATCGAGAAAGAAAGAACTGAGTCGGACTGTGTTTCGGAAATGAAGCTTATAGGGTTTATATATAGACTGCGTGAAAGGAAAACTGCAGTTGGGAAACGCGTTTTAACTCCGTAAATGTAGCATGTCGTTCGAACATAATCTAAACGGTGCCCATGGGTTTTGAAAATATTTGACTTTGTAGATTAATATATATATATAGGTATATATATAGGTATATATATTCTTGAACCGTGGTGTGAATTTGAATGAGTTTCAAGAAAACTTCATTTTCAAGGATGATAAATATAATAATGCACGATATCCACTTTTTGGTATTTTTTTGGACAATTTAGTACTAATTATCTACTACTTAATTACTAAAGAAAATGTGTTCCTAATATCGATCACACCACAAAAAACATTTTAGACGTACTACATATTGTATATTCACCTTTTGGTATTTTTTGACAAATTTAGTACTGACCATCTTCTATTTAAGTTAATTACTAAAAGCAAATGTGTTGCTGATATCGTAATCACACCACAAAACATTTTAAAAGTATACATGAAAGTCAGAAATATAGCTCCCGTATTCAAAAGTTAATGAACATGCATATTAGTTAGTTTTGGTTGAAAAGAATGATAGTAAAAGATGATAACACTATATTTTATGTTTATTATTTTGGCACGATCACTGTAATTAACAAGTACTCGAGAGCTTAAATGATATATACTAAGACACAAAGGAAGGTCAATAAAAAGACGAAGAGTCACCACAATATCATTGAATTTTGACCAGAGAAACACACCACACATGAAAGAAGCACTTAGAAAAAAAAAACGTCGATTGCAGTTTTACAGTAACATCTTGACTGAGTAAATCAAATATTCCATTATTACAGTTTGGTGGTCGGCACCATTTTCATGTAGATTCAAAAAGCGAAATAATATAATCTAAAAAGAAAAATGGAAATAAAAAGAACCTCTCTCCATGAACTATGTATGATCATTTATTACATAACACTTTGAGTAAGCTTTTGTTTGCTTCATCTTCACATTATTGCAATTTTGCCTTGCATTTTTCTCAGATTTGTAGCTTAGCTCTTAAACTTTGTAAATAGAACATTGGAATGTGCTGATAATATCCCATGGAATACTCCCTTCTCCATTACAAACTTTGGTGCATTAAGGTTAATTAACCCTAGAATTCTACCACTGCAAGAAATGACATCAAATTCGAGTTCGAATCAAAGTTAAACTCCCCAAATCGGGGTTTTCCAAAAAAATAAAAAGAAACAATTCTTCGAAAAGTAGTTGATTCCATGATATGCGGCAAATAGTGGATGCTTTTGCTTGTGTGATTATAATACATAGGACGACAAGTCAAAGGAGGTGATATAGAAAAATATCCATATACATTAAACGAAGATGATTCGAAGCAAAAATGAGACACCATGGATGGACCATATTTAAACACCTTTAACTTCTCGGCGTGGAAGCGCCACTTCTTCATGAGAATATACCCTTCAACTTTTATGACATTACTTCGATTGTCCTAAACACTGCAAAGAAGACTCAAAGAGAGAGTTTTGCGTGTCGAGCTCTTATTCGCGCAAATAGCGTATTGAAGATGAACAACCATTAACCATTTAGGATTTAGTATTAATGTTACATCAGAAGATCATATATATTATTGAAACCCTATACGTCAAATGGCAATCGACGTTTCGCTGATCATTCGACAGTTCAGTTATCAACATAGACATGATTATACTTAAACATGATGTCGATGTTTTTGTTATAGATTCCATATATATTCCCTTATGGCACGTGCACTGCACTTGCCTTGGAGTTTGATTATCTAACATTTTGCTTTTGAGTTCCCTGCTGATAATGCAAGGAGTTTATTCCAAGGAATATGCCATCTCATAGAATATAAAGTGGAAGGCTATGTTCCTGATAGAGTACTAAGCAATCATGATGCACACTTAGGAAAAAAACCCTCTCATGGTCATTATACTTCGCACTTTATTTGCTTATAAATAAATCAAGCCAACTTTGGAGGATAGCCATTGAAAAATCAATCTACACCCACTAAATAAAACTTACATACAAATTAATTGTCTGAAATTATCATATAAAACATTGTCCCGATATCTATATTATTCCACTTTGGAACGTGTTATATTGTGATTAGTCCAAATTCCTTTCGTGGAGTCGAAAAAGCAAATAAGTGCGTGTTTCGAAAACACGTAAATGAGTCGTTCGACACGTAACATGCTATTAGCTAATAGGTCATATTATGGAGGAAATGATCTAGTATGTGAGATCATTTGGATTGGAGGTAAAAGCAAGTTGCATTTTGAGAGGAAAGTTTTGACGACCTTATTTTAGGAAACTAGGGTTTGGTAATGGTAGTAATATGGGAAAGCTAGTAGTTCCATTCTTTTCTCTACAATATATAAGAAAAAGGACATAAAGCAAATTAATAAAATGAAGGAAAGGAACGTGTGTCAATTTGCGTTGATAAGCAATCTCTTCTTCTCTTTTAGCTTCTGCATTATTTGTTTTCAACACTTTTTTGTGCCTAATTAAAGTACGCCTAATTATTACAGTTGAGTGTTCCATTTAACTAACTCTATGTATGTATTAAAGGTTTTGTGTAAAAACTTTGAATAAAGCTTGATAATCAAAGAAGTTGACCACAGTTATGTACCTCCTCGCCTCTTAGTCTTAATAGAATGCGATGTACAAGAAACTTGGAAAGCATGCATTACGCACTACGGTTAACTATATAGTGTTATAAATTTATAACTGTACTATGTAGTACGCTGTTAATGTTCTTCACAAGCGTTGACTTTTTATCTCACGAGACCCGACCCGAATTGATGTAGTCGGACATTTTGGGCGAACTTTACATTTCTCAATTTATCTGGTGGCTCAATGACGCAGAAGTGACGTTATTTATTTAGTAGAATAGAAATTAGAATCTCCGTTATGACAGGGGGCTTTTCTAACAGTCTTACATTGAACGAAATTCGATAGCCCATCAGCCAAATAATAATAGAGATATGATAACAAAGTATCATTAATAATAATAATAAGTAATAATCCAATGTGAAGAAGGGATGGAGGTCCATTCCATGGGCCGTCTAAGGTGAAGTACTGTAGCTCTCCGTACACTTGTCCGAGCAAGATCCCACACAGTTGTTCATCTTATCTCCGTCTGAAGATATATCATAGCTCATTAATTGTTCATATAATTACTTATACAGATGACATATTGCCCTTTCATGTCTAATCAAGAGAAAAAAATAAAAAAGAAACAAAGGCTTACTGGGCTTGTTCTTGGTGCTGAAACCCATGCAGGTGGAAAAGGCGCAGCCCAGTTTGCAGAATCCCAGGTTGTTGTCCGATTCTGAATCTTCCTCCTTGGGAAGAATATCAGAAAAGATGCAATCTTTCAAACAGTGAGTGGTGCAGTTGCAGAGATTCTGGGCAGGATTAATCATGCACGTAATGAAGCATTTGGTGTAGCAGTCTTTGAAGGAAGCATAGGACTTCTCTGTCTGCATTAAGCCGACAACCATAACTACTACGAGCAACATGGCCAGTTTCCTTGCCATCTTATTACCTTCTGCTTATCGAGAAAGAAAGCTTTGCTTAGATTGTAATAAGAAAAACTCTCAAAAGTGTCGAATGTATATATATACACGCACAGAAAAGCTCTCCCCTTATCAGTCATGTGATTAGCCAGTTGGTCTGTTTTCCTTGTTTTATTATATGAGAAAAACGCATGAATTTTATACTTTCAAGAATATATTAACAGAGGTTACTTAAAATTCTGCGATTCTATGGGACTTAGAGTTGAGTGCCAAAGAAAACTGCGGACTCGAAAGTTTGATCAGACATGTGATGGTTTTCTGGCTTTTCTAGCGGTTTTTATCACGGAAAAATTTCAGATTTTAATTTAAATGAAGAGATTTGTTACGTAATAGGATAGGATCGAGTGGTAGAATGATTAATATTAATCATCAGGGACGAATAATACGTGTGTATTTATTCTGGCCCGTGATTCTTCCGTCAGAAAAAGTCAATTGGCTCGTGAATGCATCGTTGTTATAAATAGAAATGTGTTAAATTATTGCATATCGTTTTCTCATTGTTATATGTGTGCTTCTAGAGTTGTCAAGCGGGCCGGCGCTGCCCCGCCCGCCACCCTCGCCTCAACCCGCCATTAAAACGGGGCGGGACGGGTCAGCCCGCTCAACATAACGGGCTACTAAACTAGTAGCTTAGCCCGCCCCGCCCCGCCCTGCATCGGGTTGGCGGGCCAACCCGTTATTTGTGTTTTTTTGCAAATAATATTTTTATTAATAATATATGTTGGAATAATTAACGAAAATTTCATAAATATTTTATGAATTATATAAGTTCATAACTAAATCAATTATATTTAATTACTAATAAATATTATTTATTAATATGTAGCATACAAAATTGTATATAATATATATACATAATTATTAAAAATAAAAAAATCACTGGCGGGCCAGCCCGCCCCGACCCGCATCAACCCGCGGCCCAAACGGACTGGCCCGTTTCGGCCCCTTTTAAACGGGCCCGGAATTGATCATCCCAACCCGACGGGCTCGGCGCATTTTGACAACTCTAGTGTTTCTCTGTATTTTGAAGTATTCCAATAGGGTAGGTTTGTGCATTCTGAAAAATTGGGCTCATTATAAGTAAAAGTCGATGGTAATGAAATTCGGGCAGTGGTGGATATATTTTGGTGCATGAAAACGTAGCCTTAAATTATGTCGTAAGTCATGCAAAATGTCAAAGACTTCATTTTTTTTTTCTTTAAATTATAGATTTTTATACCATTTATATATACTTAAAAGTAGAAAAATAAAAAAGCAATATGGGGTGAGAGAGGCTCGAACTCTCGACCTCAGGATAACTCAGACGCTATGAGACCTACGCGCTAGCCAACTGCGCCACCACCCCACAAGTTGTCGAAAAAAAGTAAACATTACTCTATTTATTTTTGACTCAATTTTGAAACTGAGAACTAAATAACTTTGGGCTTCAATATATCTTAGCTTTAAGCCTACACTCTCATTTTAGTTTTCTTTAGGTTCGATTGGCCCCCTCCTAGGAAACAAACATGCAACCCAAAAGACATAATCGTGACATAATCAAAGATAACTTAGTAATTTAAATTTATATCACAAGCAAGCCACATACTACAGTACCAACTATGCAAGGACCACACAACTTGGCAAGATCTTCAGTAATCATCTGATGGAAACACATACGAATTGATCTTTGGTTATATACATGTATCTTTTTAGTGATCGCTAAGATCGGATTGCTAATAATTCAGATTAAATATGGTTTAAATATCATTTTAGATGCCCATCCGAAATGAATAAGACAACAGTGACGAGATCGGTGCATCATCATTTGTGGTCCATTGTACGGTCAACCAATACATTGAGGCCTTGAAAATTATTGTCTAATTACTTACTTATGGTGGGATATTAGGACCAGATAATCACAGCCAGTTACTTTAATTCGTGTTAATTTGACGTGAGGGATCATGACCCTATCTTTAAATATTCAGATTGGTTTGTCATTTAGTTATTTCATTATCTATTTTTCTAAATGATTCGACGACGTTTTAGTCCTCGTCTTAGTTATCTTACGTATGTCCTAATAAAAACGGAGAGTTCTTGCAGCCATGAGCCTAAGTGACGAAGCACTCATCAAACCCCCGAAAAAACCCTAGTTCTCTGCATATCTTCAGCAATTCTTGAAACATAAACAAGAATTAGCATATTTGCAGCAATAAAATTAATGGGTTCTCATGCACAACCTCAGCAGCTCCCTGTAATAAAGTTCACCGAATCGAACACGAACTCCACCACGACTTCCTGGAAATCGATCTCCAATTCGGTAAGGAATGCCCTCGAATCTCACGGGTGCTTCGTAGTGTCCTACGAAAAGCCAAGGCCAAAGATAAACGGCGAAATGTTCGACTTAATGAAAGAGTTCTTCGATCTACCCCTCGAAACAAAGAAGCAGTACACTTGCCCAGTCCCAGGGCTAGGCTATGGCGGGAATTTTCAGATGATGCCTTTGTTCGAATACTGTGGCATTGAAGACTGTTATACACTCGAAGGCGCAGATATGTTCGCCAACCTCATGTGGCCCCATGGATATGATAAATTTCGGTATGTGTACACCGTTTTTATGAGTTCTTGATTTTGTAATGATAGATTTGAACGTTCTGATGATGTGATTGGTAAAACAGCGACGCAATAAACTCGTACTGTAAGGAATCAGCAGAAGTGCACCAAACTGTGATGAAAATGCTGCTCACAAGCTACGGCTTGGACGAGAAGCATTATGAGCCGTTGATGGAATCGTTGATTTATCCGATGAGGCTTATGAAGTACAAGCCGCCGCCGATGTCATCAGGTGAAGAGGATCACGGTAATAAAGATTCAATTGGGCTCGTCCCTCACAGAGACAAGAGCTTCATGGCCGTCGTTAGTACCAATGAAGTCAGAGGTCTGCAGATACAAACTAGGGATGGTGATTGGATCGACTACGACCCTTTTCCTTCTTCCTTCGTCGTCATAGTAGGCGAAGCGCTCATGGTAAGAAAGAAAAGGGCATATCGTGATTGTACTACTGCAGTCTTGGAGAACGTTTCTTGATCATTTCTTGGTTCATTTTAGGCGTGGAGTAATGGAAGGCTATATTGTCCTCTGCACAAGGTGATAGCATATGAGGGAAACAGAGACAAGTATTCAGTTGGGTCGTTCACTTTCGTCCGAGGAGTTCTTCAGGTGCCCGAGGAGCTCGTCGACGACGAACATCCGCTGAAGTTCAACTCCTTCAGCAACCTCGAGTTCCTCGAATTCTGCAAAGAAGGCGGGGTTAAAATGTCGGGCGCAATCGAGGCGTTTTGCGGTGTTCCTTGATCCCTGAAGAATCTAATATTTCCAACTGCGTTTGTTTGTTTACTGTCAATAAATGCGTGTATGTGTGTGTGTAAAATACTGCTAACTTCATCGTCCTGTCTTGTCTGAAGCACTGTAAAATACTATTACAGCAGTTCACAGTTTCACTAGAATGTACCAAGATAAAGCTGCTAAGTTTGTCGTGTTTTGTTCGTTTATGCAATTTACTATTTCTTCCCATTTCACACTTCACACGATAAAACAGCTTTTTATTCCCTAAAAGTTGTCGGCGAAACTACGAATATGGCAATGCAAGAGACGATGAATATACTGCAAATCAAGCGTTCCTAGGAGAGGAAGACGACTCCGACGAAGCACTCCCAGCAGATCCGCTCTGACCCGAACCCGACCCGGCGCCGACCGACCCGTTTCCATCGCCATCCTTGGGAGAAGAGAGTACTGGGACTTTAACAGCGGCGGCTCTTTCCATCTCCTTCTCAATCTCCTCTTCTTGCCTCAGAGCAGTGAACTGAGCGTCCAGCGACTTGGCAGCTCCCAGCCATGCTAAAACGATCACTAGGAGAATTCCTCCGAGGTAGGGCGTCGAATTCGCAAGGGAGCCGAACGTTAAGATCATGAATTGCTGGATTAGGGCACCGCCCGACTTCCCCAGTGGGTTGCAGACGACGTCGATCGCAGCCTTGCCTTTCACCTGATGTGAAAGAGCGCCAAAGATTGCAGCACTGAAACCGTTCGAAGAAATGTCCAAGAAGAAGACGAGCAGAAAGTTACCTTTGTGTCCTCGTCTAGAGGAATGTAGGCCATCTCCTTGCATGGATCGAAAAGGCTGTACTTTGCGCTCTTGCTGAAGATGTTCTGCAATGCGCCGACGTATACAGCTGCTAAGAGGGGAGTCAAGCCGAAGTTTGCCAGGGCGGGTGCGAAGGGGTCGCCGAAGAGTATTAAGGAGAAGAAGCCAACGCCTGTCAGAAGCAAAACGTGGGCGTAATCTTTGCTGCAACTCCCCAGCCGTACTTGTTGAAGATCCATTGGCTTAAGAGCATCATTGTGAAGGTCGCTACCCCAGTGGCAGTCGAGAAATCGCCCATGAACGACGAGTATGCGTTTGGCGTTGGAAACTGCGTCAAATTGGGGTGGCGTAAAAATCAGCGAGAATGCAGGAAATTGGAGGGGGGAAAGTGATAAAGGTTTGATTTTTATTACCTGGGCTTTGAGCTTCGATTTCCATGTGACTTCGACGAGGTTGATGCTGATACCGTAAGCCACCACTAAAGTCGCTAAGTCTCTGATGTACTTTGACGATACCAAGAACTTCAAGCTCTCCATTGTCCCCATTTTAGGCTTCTCCTGAAAGAAAAAGGGTACAAAAATGTAATCTTTACACAGCTTCGAAACTTCTTGCAATCAAATGAATGTTTGTTCTTGTTGTTATTACCTTTTTCTTGAGACTGCGTGTAGGGGCCGGGACATTACGGTTGACCCACCAATAGAGGAAGCATATCGCTAGCCCCATCCCTACGACGATGCTCATCATTCCCTTCAAGGATACAGCCCAGCCATCGACGCCTGGGCCGAGGTTTTCTCGCAGCTGAGAGAAGTACTTCACCGTTCGACCTGAGAAAACGAGGGCCACGTTCGCTCCGAGGCCAAACAGAGGGTAAAATTTCTTGGCTTCATCAACTGTGGTAATCTGCAAAACAGGGGTACGTAGCTCATTTTAAGACGCTTATTATCACCTCAGAGAAACATTGGGATAAGATCAAGACATGGAAACTATGATTGTGTCAGCAACTGAGAGCCCCATAACAGATAATTCCAAGTCATGAGTACAAAACAGAGCTGCTATTTACTAAAACTCAGAAGTCAAGTTCACCTGATTGGCAAATCCCCAGAACAGAACAGAGATGACAACACTCCCCCAAAGCTCAGCCATGACGTAGAACAAGCAGAAACTCCATATCCTCATAATAGCAAGTGGTCCAAGAAACCTTGGACCTAAGATGTTCAGAAGCTTATCAGCGAAAGCCGTGGGGTGAAAGTACTCGCTAAGAGGATACAGCACGAACCCAAACGCCCCGAAAAAGGCGATAAAGGGAACGATCACGCTGTAGAAAAGCGCCTGCTTGGGCAACGCATCAGCCATCTTTGTGTACAGAAGCATAAACCCAATAGCCATGGGCAAATTCACCCACGTTTTCAAGAAAGGTATGATCTCAGCGCTCGAACCTTTTGCTGTCACCACCAAGACATCCTTTGTATCCCTCAGAATTGTGTAGTTAAATAGGATACAGAAGAACATCAGCCCAAGGGGTATAATTTTCTTGAGCGTCACCAACTCGATACCCAAAATCTTAGGTGGTGAAGGTTCTTTATCTCCGTACAACCCATCAGCTGCAGCAGCCTCGGCTTTGACTATGAACGAATTTTTCTTCAATCGACCGTTTGAAGCTTGGAATTTTTTCGAAAGCCCATCAACGGACAAAGGTGACAGGTTAAGTTTTGACAAGGGGCTTATGGGGTTGAATCTGTACCTTAAACCATGAGATGGTTGCTGAACAAAAGACCTCCCTTTGGGGTTTGAAGGTAGTGAGAGAAGCCCTTTCGATTGAAGAACGCCTTGCATTTTTTGCCCCAACACCTAACTTTACCACTGCTATTAGCTTACTTCTACAAAGAAGAAATCGAATTTAGATCTACCGTAAAGATTTTTTATTTTTTTTTATGTGCAGTTGGGAACGAAGAGGAAGAAACGACGAGAATGTTTGGTGGAGCAAAAGAGGTTGCCAATTGGTGTTCTTGCTGAAGGGAGGTTTCGGGGATGGTAGTGAAATATATTTCTTTATATATCACTATCACCTTATAATAAAAAGAAAAGATTTTACTATTCTTTCTTTGTGGAAATTCTTGGATTGGATTTGAGAAAGATCTTTGATGTCAGGGAAGGGCTTGCAGTTAAACAATGGATTAATTAGTCACTACAATATATTATATGATACCCGAGCAATTTAACTTGCCGATTCTTTTACACAAGATATATGTTTTGCAGTATACCGTAACAACGATAATTTGCGAAATAAAATATCTAACTCGACGACTCTTTGGTCGGTTATTCACAAGTGACAAGTTAGGTGCAAGGGAAACTTTCAAATCTAAACTAAATTAAAATTGGATTCTTACGTTGGGTAGATTTTGGGGTCCAACTAAAAGTTCAAATGAATCATGTGAATAAAGTGCATATACTGCCAAGACATGGGACTATTTTCACCAAATTTAAATGATACATATATAGATATTTAATTGAATTCAGGCTAAGTATAATCATATCGACGCTGCTTTACATCAATTTAACATGCCATGGAATAAAAAGTTTCGATTTTTAATTATCGCGTTTTATCGTTTATTTACTGTCGGGAATAGAAAAGGGCTTCACATATTTTTCGTAACCTTCGTTCGTTTGGAAATAAGAAAGGATTAGTACTCGTCGAGGAAATAAATTTAGGATCTTGTGAAGTGCAGATGGTTGCAAACGAATCGAATCGAGTCGAATATCGCAATATTCTATTCGTATTCGGATGACAATCGAATACAAATACGAATATTCGAATATTTAATCGAATCATGAAGTCGATTCTTATTCGAATTCGAATATTTTCTCGAATATTCGAATCGAATATCGAATATTTGTATTCAAAGTCATCATTCGTTTTCTATTTAATAAAATATAAAACTATATTATATTTAAAATATATATTGAATTATAATAAATTATATTTAAATATATATTGAATTAGAACATATTATGGATATATTGAATTATAACATATTATGTTTAAATGTTTTAGTGAGTTATCATATATTATATGCGAATATACATTCATTATACTATTATTTATTTTATATTATTCGAACCGAATAATTGGATTAATTTTCGAATTGAATATTGTGATTTCATATTCGTATTCGTATATTTCTCGAATAAAAAACAATATTCTTATTCGGATTCGTATTCTAAATATTCGAATTCGAATCTTAAAATTTCGAATCGAATCGCGAATCGAACCAAAAAAGTTCGATTCGTTTGCAACACTAAGTGCAGCCGAGCCAAAGACCAAGTTTGTATCTCGTTTTGATCTTTGCCATTCTACATTTTTTGAATGTTTACATTTTATGTTATAGAAATCTAATCGATTATTTATATAAATTGAATATGCAAATTCATGTGCATATTCCCTAGGACTTGCTCACGTGCAGACAAGTGGAAACAAAAAAAAATACAATTTCATCAAGGCAAGGAACTATATTTGTTGCTGGCAAGTTTAAATTGTTTGATAATATGTCCAACGATGTGATATTGTATTTGATTTTATCTGACAATTCCGATTACAAACTTTTTATATATTATATAAATTCGTGTAAGCTTCCCGGCCAACCATTGTTTACCGGTCAAATGTCATGTTTTTGTAGCACTCCAAAGTCATTTGGTATTATTTAAATTTAACAAAAAGGTAGGATATAAATTATAACTTCAAGAATTGCAACTTGAGTATGATTCCCATCCCACACCACCAACCACATGTGGCGAAGTATGGCAATGATAGTCTCCATTTTCTGTTGAGTACACAGCAACAACAAAAAAAAAAAGAAAAGAAAAATACAATCACAATAATATGCCATTTAAGACTTGAAAGCGACCACAATAATAAGACTAAATGATCAAAGCCTTTGTTACATGAATGTGTAATTTCCGTAAAATGTTTAGAAGCTCATAATAATATTTTTTGTTGATATTAAATTCCTAACCAAAAAATCGAATCGAAAATAACCAAACCGAATTATAAAAAACGAAAAATTAAAACGGTTCGGATATCGGATTAAGCATAAGTAAAATCAAAAATTGAAAAACTCATAATAAATTCCTAACTTTTATGTATTTTCAGCTCATAATATTTTTTTGTTGATATTAAATCCTAACAAAAAATCGAACCGAATTATAAAAACCGAACCAAATTAAAACGGTCGGATATCGGATTAAGCATACGTAAAATCGAAAACGGAAAACCACGAAATTTGAAAAACCGAACCGAGCCGACCGATGAACACCCCTAATAGGAAGTAGGTTAAGCATACGTCTTTATCACTGGAAAATCGAACGTGAGAACACGTCAAATATCTAACCCAATAACATTTCCTCCAGAAGAAAAATACAATGAGAATTCATATATGATTGATTAATTCAGAAATATCAGTTTAAAGTTTCAAGAAATAACGGATGCGAAAGGAATAAAGAAATAATTCCATTCCTGCCTACGGTGGCTAATTATCCACGTGGAAGTTCGGTCAATCATACTAAAATCTCAGCACGTGATAGGTGGTCCACGTGGCCTCATTAGCCGCAGTTGGGCCACGTCAGCGAAATATTTGTGTGTTTTTTTAACGTAGCATACTAATAGTTTTCGTGTTTAAGCATATATTTTCCTGAACTTGCTAAACATGATTCGAATTCCATGACATTCATTCATTATTTCGTCCATCTTCGGCTTGTCCTTCTTCTTGGACAACATGAATTTCAACAAAAAAAAATCTCTCAAATCAATAATTCGGCTAACGTGAACAATTATTTAGTAAAGCCTTGTTGATTCTTACAAAATTCAAGTATTTTTCAGTTTGTAACGAGGCCCATTATTATTTTCGCACAAATATTTATTATTCAATGGATGTCGACTTCAATATGAATATTTCTCTATAATACGTTCTCAACTTCTGTTTCGGATTAAATGTCGTTGTAGAATTTTTTTTTAAAATACATGTCGTTTTACACTTTTGAAGATAGTTTTACAGTTTCCAAATAATTATTTCTATAGGCCAAAGTAACGGGAATGGATTTATCATTCCAACAACGGTAACTTCGAGGTCGGCCCAAAACCCTAACAAAATGAGGTAAAAAAACAAGGCGGCATGCTTCTTATCGTCCCATAAGGTTCCTCGGCTTTTAGGCTTGGGGACGACGCTCGTGTTAAGACAAAAGTCAAATTCCTTGACAATGTTGCTCTCAAGGCATTGGTTTCGCCGGGAGACAACAAGGTAAGAAATGCATTTTCTTTCGCATTTGACATATACTCCATCCGATTTTATTTACATGTCGTTTTTATCTCTTTAATTTTGTTTTCTAATTAGTTATCGTTTTAAGGATTTCAAGACAAATATTTATCATAGTTCCACTTTTACCCCTTTACTATTAAATGGAATATATTAAAAAGTCTTAAGCAATTAATTAGGGGTATATTAGACATTTTATTGTATTTCTTATATGAGTGCAAAAACTTAAACGACACCTAAAAAATGGGAGGGAGTACTTACTTAGTTATTTTTTCGTCATGTATATTTAGATTTTAGGGGAGTGACATTAAATAAGATGGGTGTCAATTATAAGACAATAACTTTCGAGAATGTAGCAATTTAAGGGTGCATAAATTAATCTTCTAATTTTAGGACACTAAAATTTCGAAACGAAGCAATTCGGGAACAATCAACACTAGATTTTTGAAACTCTTATGTCCTCAAAATTAGAACATTTAACTTGAGGACAATGTTGAAAACTCTTGTCCTCAAATCTGGAAGCAATTTAAGGACAATCAACGCCATTTTCAAAATTATAACCTTTAGTTTAAGTATCATAGAATTGCTTCAATTTGAAAATTATTATCCAAAATTGCAACCCTCTAATTTATGTGTCCTTATAATGCCACCATCACCTAAAATACACTACCAGAAAAATAACTAAGCGGACATACTTATCCTAATATATTTCGATCTACCATCGAAGCCCAACGCATGCATATCGCAGGTAACCTGTTAAAAAACGGGAACTTCAAAGTGGGCCGGTATGTCTTCAAGAACACGCTGTGGGGAGTCATAATCCCTCCCGACGTCGAGGACGGTCACTCTCCCCTCGTGGGGTGGATGTTCGAGTCCCTAAAGGCTGCGAGCTAGATAGATTCAGACCATTTCAAGGTGCCCGAGGGTCGTCGGGCGGGAGAGTGCTTTGGCCCAAATCGTTCTAACAGTGCCCGGGAAAACCTAGGATTTGTCTTTCCTCGTGGGCGATGGCAAAGAATCTTGCGAAGGGCCGATGATGGTCGAACTTGGCCGCTGGCCAGCAAGTTTTTCGAGTCGAATATGAGTCGAAAGGGCTCGGAGGGTTTGAGAGGCTAAGGTTAGGTTTAAGGTTGTCTTGCCAAGAACCTAGGGTTAGGTTTTTGAGCTCTTATTACCATATGAGGGGAGATGGGACTTGCTGTGGGCCTGTGGTTATCTACAATTGTTTATGGGTATAGGTTGATTCATTGATTCAATAGGTTTAAATTTGTTGTTCTTATTTCATTTTATACCTTTTTAGTATAAGATGTAAAAGTATCATTCTTGAATTGTATCACAAAAAATGTTTCTGGTTAAGGATGCATACCATTTGATTGGCATATAAGGATCAATCTCACAAAGTGGATTGGGCCGCGGCCGATATGAAATTTAGAAATTAAATGACTTCAAGAAAGTGTAGAATCAGAACATAATATTTTCAGCAATGAGTATAGAATTCGAGTATTAAATGTGTAAAGAGAAAATGAACAATGGAACAAAACCAATTATGAGTGGTTGACTTTTTATATGCCACAAATTGCTTCTCGTGACATCTTTCCTTTTGTCGCCTATCAATTTCCAATTTACCGACATTTAAATTTAAATACATGAGAAAATATTATATTCAGAGATTAATAATTTATCCACGTCTTCTTTCTTATCCTGAATTTCGTCCTTTCCCCATCTCCATTTCTTTTTGCGAAAAAACCATTTGCCAGTTATCTTATCAATCATGATTTTTTTTATATTTGAAAAATCATGAAATATGATTATACATTCTTCTAAATCTTTATAAGAAGGAATAATATAAAATGTTCAAGTATAAGATTTTATGCAATCTTATACTGTCAAATTAATACACTTGGAAACCCTAAAAAATACCCATCCATCGTATGCATTCCCCGTATTCGTTTATAATATCTTATAAATATGTAAATATTAAATACACACGTCTATAGATGCACAAAATTCTCATCTCTGCTAATAATTCACACCTAATAATCCCAACCCTCAGAGAGAGAGAGAGAGAGAGAGAGAGAGAGAGAGAGAGAGAGAGATTATTCTAATGGAAGGTTTACAGAGATCTGCTGTGTCTTTCAGGCGACAGGGATCTTCAGGCATGGTTTGGGACGACAAGTTCCTCGCCGGTCTGAATCAGCTAGCAAACGAACAACAAAAACTAAAGGAAGGAGAAACCAGCGGTAATAACGATGACGATTCAAACGACGACAAGAAAGAACAGCAAGGAGGACCCTCTAATGGTGGAAGTCCACTGCCTACCGTCGGATTAAGGATGGAGAGGAGCCGATCCAACGGCGGAGGACGCGGGTTTCGCACCGGGAAGGTCTCTCCGGCAATTGACCCGCCGTCGCCGCGCGTGTCGGCTTGCGGATGCTTCGGGAAGAAGAGTAGTGCTAATCGTGGTAACAAGACTCGCCGGCGCGCGGCGGAGAAGCGCGTGGTGTGAGACGCCGGTGATTTCGCGTCGACGTGTAAGGATATCTCCTTTCTTGAATTACGGTGTCGAGTCCAAGAAACGCTTTTCTTTCTTTTTTGTGGATAGATTTTTAGTTTCTTATTTTCTTTATGATTTGGTGTAATAAACTAATAATATACATATCCTTGTGTGAATGTCCTGATGAAACTGTTTTGTTTTGTTTCTAATATAAGTTTTTAGGTGTTGGATCACTTCATAGTTCATTGATTTTGATAAATCGCACTGGTAATGTAATTGGAGAAGATTAGGACATAATAATCGCTCTTAATGTTAATTGCCATGAGAAAAGTCTTCACCTTACGGTACTTTTATTTCAAGTTGCGATAGCATACATTTGAAGGCATAGTACAAATGTAATTGCTTTTGATATGCAACTTCAATCAAAATGGAAAATGTTCGACGTCAAATCAGGGCGGAGCCAGGCTCTTCCACCAGTGGGGTCCAGCCTAATTGGACCTTACACCCTATATTTTTAAGAATTTTTACTGGGGTCCCTACAATGTAAAATTTTTCATTTTCATTTCCTCACTTAAAATTTTACACTATATTACTAATTAAAAAAAATTCAATGGTCCAAGGGGTGGAATTCGGGTCGGGTTTCGGGTACCCGACCCGACCCATCGGGTTGAGAATTCGGGTTTTAAATCGGGTATCGGGTTTAAACCCGATACCGATTGTCTAGATCGGGTCGGGTTTCGAGCAATATGCTACCCGAAAAACTCGATCCGGTACCCGACATTTAAAAAAAAACTGTAATTAAATCACCTAATCAGCCAGTTAATAATATTAATTGGCCATAATTATTATTTATATAAACTTCAATTAAAATATTCAGTTTGCACCCGAAGTGCCACTGGAATTAATGATATCACTAATTTAATATGAGAATTATGTAGTTTGAGGTATGTGTTTATATAAAATACTTCACACCATAATTAAATGAAACATCCGATGTGGGACATTGAACTCCCCATAAGAAACTGAACAAGGATAGTAGTAGTAGAGTTATGTAAGAATTTAATCAAAAATTCAGTTGGCGAATGGTTCAAGCTAAAGACTTAGTTCATATCCTTTCCAAGCTGGGTTCGATTCCCACATTGTCATTATTTTTAACTAATTAAAAATAAATAGAAATATAAAAAAAATCCGAACCGACCCGAGGGTATCCGACGGTTCGGGTACCCGCATTTGATCGGGTGGGTTCGTGTATCAAATTCACTAACCGAAAAAATCGGGTACCCGACCTGAAAAACCAGAATCCCGAAAAACCGACCCGATCCCACCCTAGGTCCAGGACCCCAGTGATCCTTAGTAGCTCCGCCACTGCGTCAAATAAGTGGCGTATAAAATATGGTTATGTTTGAAAGATTAAGTTTAGTAAGAAACTATTTAGTTATACAAATTGCACAAATGTGTCTCATCCATTTTGATAGGTTATTTAAAAAAAAATCTACAATTTTCATAATGATAGTAACCAATTTTCAAGTATATGCCACTATCTACGGCGTACGGAATTTAATTTTGGCCTTTCGGAGGATGAAATCGCAAATGATGCCTATGTATAAATTCAATAATAAATTACAATAATTCGAAGTTGAATTCGAGTAAACAAAGTCAAGCTCACACGTCAGGCACGCGTAGGTTTGACCAAACAATTTTGACCTGCCCTAACCCTCTGACTATCATTAATGGACATACAAAAAACTCAACCTTTTCAGTTATATAAACCGAGGCCACGTTATTAAATTACAAATTCCAATTATAGTTGAACTGATCCAACCTTGACATCATGGTTTTATGGTCCACCATCAGACTTTTAAGTAAAACGCACTATAAAATAAGCATGAAAGTCAATATAAGGAAATTCAATAGACTGCAACTCACTATTGCAAATAAACAGCATACTAGTACCAATTAAGATAAATACATAAAAAATTACGAATACGACATGCAAAAGACTGAGAAGATCAAAATTAGAGACTAACATGCAACTATGAAAACATGATAAAAATCATAGATAAGACATGACATGGAGACAAGAAAGTTGACTATCTTAGCATATAATACTAAAAGAATAAAGACAAGAAATATAGACAGAGATAACTAACTTCATAATTACCGAATTGATATGTGACAATTATACAGGATAACTAGAAAAGAATGAGTATAGATATGCACTATCTTTCGATTAAGAAAGTTGCCTACTCTCCATCATTAAGAAAAGAAAGTGAACTTTTTGCCTATAGTGGCCACATATATTAGCACTAAAATAAAATCAACCTGGCCCAAAGAATTCGATACATGATCCACCGTGAATGTCTTTCACAGGTATTTTCTTGCTAGTGTACGGACTTTTGTGTCGAAATGTGATGATATAATGCGGCTTCCAGGGAGGTACAGAGGGTTGAGAAGAGTCTGCAAAACGTTAGTTTCTATAATCAGTAGATAAATCCTAATAAGATCCAACCCCAAGATTACAAGTAAATGTTATTTATCATCACTAGATTAATTGTAATAAGATCCATTCTATGATCATGTATGGACAGTAAACGACTTCAAACATAGTTGGAAGTGATGCATCATTGCATCCAACGTGCTTAAGAAGATACCACAGCAAATTCAAGTGTCTAAAAGGGTAACATAATGGAAGAATGTCAAATTTGGGAGATGAAACAGAACTTGCCTTGATATATAATTCGTGAACATCCTGGAAGAAGCTTTTGATTCCATCGTCGTTGCGAGCATCGTGAAGCAGCATCAGTCGAGTATGTATGGAATTTACTAGTCAAAGAAATCAAATAGATGACACTAGGAGGTGCTTAAAATCAATTATTAAAAATATGCAGCACAACACTCAAAGGATGATACAATGGATAACTTGTCAGGCAAGGGGAAAAGAAATGAATCGTGACTAGCATCACAACTAAAGACAGTCGAAAGAAAACAGAACCATAAGCTGATCAACGACCACGCCATTAACAAAAATCTCCCAAATGTTATTTCCCAGCTAGTTCAACCATTCCAGTTATAAAAGAAATTACAGGGTCATTGTAAACATGGCCTAAAACCTATGTATTCACTATTCACACATTGCATAATGCAGGTTTGTTTCTACAAAATGGCAAGTGAAATCTCAAATAATTAAATGCATAGAAGGATATGACCAGCAGTCACATACACCGACACCACAAAATCGTTGAATCTGTCAATGCCTTTTAGAAACCTGCACCGTGCAACACACATGCTAAGCCGTATCCATGCTAACTCTCTCATTTACATTGTGAAATATTCAACAGTAAGAAACATATTATGTGAAGTGAATTAAATCAGAATCTTACATACATGGCACTTGTAGTCCATGCTATGTCCTGAACGATGTCCAAGGCGGCATGCAATATGAACTGGCGTTCATGAGCGGCATCCTCCTTCTGACACAACAGATTATAAAATCACAAATCCAACAGTTATGGAGGAAACTGATTATAAAAAAAAATCGATCATACATCCGAACAGTTTCAGATTTCAGCGAATGATCGTAAAAATGCAGATGCTCCACGAAAGGGAGCAATTAATCTCTACAAACGCCACCGAAAAAAAAAATTATAAAATTCAGCTAATCAGCTAAACACCTAATCGGAAAAAGTGGGAAAAAGAAAACATCCCCGACAAAACAATGCGAGATCGAGCTGAATAAAATGAACAAAACAATCGTACTTTGGAACAGATCCAACTTCAGCTTCGTAAATTGGAATATCATTCTTGCTAACTATCATAAAACACGAAGTGCTCGCCATCGATTTTGCAGAAGCTATTTGGAAGGTTAATTTCCTAATTATAATTGATTCCTATTTTCTTTTGGTAACCCATCTACTGAGTGAGACTGACCTTCAGCTGAGCGTCTCGAAGCTTTGGAAAATCTATAAAAATATAATCATTTTTGAATATATAACTAATGATGATGGGCCAATCGTCAGTTGGGCGCAGGCCCAAATCAAGCAAGGCTTATATTTCTAGGGCTTGTGATAAATGGCTGGGGGTTTTTACAGATTTTTAATCGGTATTTTTTCCTAAAATTGTTGAAAGCGTGGCAAGAGAAACTTCAGATAACTCACACGTGGACAAACGTCTCACTATATAAATTCGGCCGTCTCCAATTCCCCAAATCGCAGCTGAAAACCCTAGCTTTAAGCAGTTTCCGCTCTTGACATTATTACGCTCAAATAGTTAGGTGAATCAAATGGAAGAGGTAACCGAGGGAGTCAACAAGATGAACGTTTCTGAATCTGAGAAGAAAAATCGCATCCAAGTCTCAAATACGAAGAAGCCGCTTTTTTTCTATGTCAATCTCGCCAAGGTTTTTTTTTATTATTTGTTTCTGGTTTCGCTCCATGGTTGTATTTAGGTTGACCGTCTCTTTGATTTCGTGAATGCAGAAGTACATGCAACAGTACGAAGAGGTGGAGCTTTCTGCTCTCGGAATGGGTGAGTGATGTGATCTTATCTGCATTTGGGCGTGAATTTACTTTTTTTTTTTTTTTTCTGTGCTGCGATTACATAATAATATGCTTGAAGTAGCTCGAACCGTGATGTAATCCTTGCTTTTATAATTGGCAGCTATTTCAACTGTAGTCTCGATTGCTGAAATCTTGAAGAACAATGGATTTGCTGTCGAGAAGAGTGAGTTTTCAACATAATGTTAAATGTATGAAGTTTTATATGATCAGATAGATATGACACGATACTTTCCATCCATGTAGAGATAATGACATCAACTGTGGAAATAAAAGATGGTTCAAGAGGAAGGCCGGTGCAGAAACCCAAGGCGAGTACAGCTTACTTAGCTCAGACACCTATACAACTGTATTATTCTTTACAAGCAACTGAGCCACAAACATTATTGCTGATTGCTGCCCTATGGTGCATTGCACCCGCTTATTTTGTAACTATATAATACCTGGGGATATTCGTCATTCTTTGTTTCAGATTGAAGTAACTCTTGGGAAAACAGCAAACTTTGATGAGTTAATGGCTGCTGCACGAGATGGTGGTGGAGAGAATGAACATGCCGAGGATTAGGGCTGCAAAGAGATTCCGGCTTCTCCCTTCTGGTTCTATTATATGCATCTTATCTTGTCTTCGAGTGGGGTGATTCCATAAGCTTATCTTATTTTTGCCTTTTAAGTTGGTATTTTGAACCTAACTTCTCATGGAGACTGTTCTCTAGTGCAAGTGATTCTTCATGCTCTTATTCTAGTATTCATTTCATCATCCTTGTCGACCCCGTCTTTAAGCTACCTACTAAAAATCCTGAAGTAACATGTGTTTGCTCTAATGGGATTGCTCTTAATTGCTACAAAGGGAAGAACTATAACTATCCGTTAAATGGCAACAAAAGCAAGCACTGCAAATACAAGTATTGACATCATACCATGAAGAGAGCAAGAAAACGGAGCAAATAATCCTTGCATCGAGAAACAGTTCTATTACCAAATCCCTTCCCATCAGAAAACACAAATCAGCAGTCGACGCAGACATGAGCGAATCTAGAAAATGGCAGGGTGTAGCGGAGGCCATGCGTTATTGAGTTTGTAGGCGGGGGAATAATGCGAGACTGAGCAGCGCTGTTCGTCGGAATCTCACGCCGGGCAGCGCTTGCTCGACGAAGGAATATTGGGCCCGTGGCCGAAAGATGCGGCTCGTCCAGTGATTATTCTCGGGCGGAGGAATATGAGGCGTAGCGCCGTCGACGACTTAAGGGTTGGGAGGCTGAGCACCGTTCGCATGAACGCAAACGTGGTCCTCGTATAACATTAACGTTTCGATCTCAGGGTTGAACTTGTGATTCTTGCATAGCTGGTGCTAGCGCATTTTATCGGTTAGAAAAAAAAATTGGGTATGCGGCGGGCGAAGGGCGAAGAAAGGTTTAGTACTACCTCTGATTGATTAAGTCCCTCAGGTTCGAGGTGTTGATATACGGAAACTTAAGCTTGTTGGCGAAAAGAGGGTTTGCGTTGATTAACTTCTTTAGCTCCGCCATTAGCCCGACCTTGGCCGAGCTGGCAATGCCGTAACTCGATAGCTTCTCGTGCTCCCTATTTATTGGGATTTTTTTTTAAGTCTCATGTCGTAAGATTTAGAGACAAATCGATAAATTGGATATTCGGGCGGAATGATACCTGAAGTTCTCCAGGGTAAGGAGCGTGGTGAGGTCCTTGAGATCGCCTCGTCGAATGTTGCACACACTTTTAATTCTTCCGTCAAGATATCCACGGCCTGAACGCGGTCGCCCCTGTGGATCGGAAACGAAAGATGATTTAGTAGTAAGCACAGAGGAAAAAATGAAAGGGAAAAGGAAGAAGAAGCCTTTACCTGTCGAGCGCTTCGAGGATTTTTGTTTCCGAAGTTCGAAAAGATCTTAATGGAATACTGGTTGGCGTCGACCGAAGTGAATTCCAGGAGGTATTTGTCTGCCTCGTCGAAGCGACCTCAATCGCTTCAGGACCGAAGAATGATTTCACTGCGAGAATAAAAATAAAGGAAAAAACTGAGATTAGATAAAAATAGCAACAACATACTGGAAATATTAAGACTACTATGGTGTCAGAATTCGAAAAACAACATCATGGATTGAATAATCGAACAAAAAATATGTCGGCGGCGGAAAGCAGACTAGACACAACGCCGCCACCATAGTTGTACATGTCGATGCCTAAGTTATGAATAATTAAGACTAAGAAAATAATGACACTAATTGAAATATTCGACGCGCATGGACAATTAAAATCCAAACGACGACGTTTATGGGAAGCGACGGAGACGATCGATAAATTAAAGAAAAACGACGTCGTCGGGAAAGTCAACGTGCATGGACTAAATTAAACCAAAACGACGTCGTTTATGGGGTTCAATGGAGTGAGCGACGGACAAATCAGACTGAACGGCGCTTGTCGATGGAAAGCATCGGCGATTTCAAAAACAAAACGACGCCGTCTTTTAGAGAAGCGACGCCGATCTGTCTCACCAAAACCCTAGCGAAGGAACGCCTAAAACACACAGAGGCTGGCGAATGCGCCGATGAATTTTATAAACAAAACGACGGCGTCGTTTGTTCTCATCGGAACCCTAGCGATAAACGCCCAACTTACAGACGCTGAAAGGTTTTTTGGACCCAAGAAAGCCATGCGAAACCGAGAAATTAAGACCTAGAAATGAGAGGCGAAGAGCAAGAGTGGAGCTCATTGAGAAAAAGAGGAAAACGATGACAAGATGTTAATATACCTTCATTATAAAATAAAATAAAAATAAAAGTCAAAAGGTAAAATAGTTTGTTTAGTTAATTTGGTACCTAAGGTCGTCTCCAACCGAAAAACCCATTTATAAACCATTTTACAGTAAATGTCACATCAAACAGTAATGCAACTCCAACCATTAAACTTTTACATCTTTTCTATATTAATCACATATTTTGTCATATTACATGTTCGACCACACTATTATATTAATTCGATTGGAAAAATGGATAATCTTTTTATAAATTGATAGAAAACAATATAATAATAATAATAATAAAATAACAATATAACAATAATAGTATGAAATAATACTATAAAACAAACTATAATAATAAGATTGAAAATAATTAAAAAATTATTTTGGGTGAAAATGCAATTTTACCAAATAGGGCTTTAGAATAATTAACTAACATTATGGGCCAAAATGTTACTTAATTTTTATGGTAAAATAGGGCTTTAGAATAATTAACTAACATAAAAATAGGGTTAATTTTTGTTTCTTTTCAACCCATAAGGCCCTATTTGGTAAAATTACATTTGGTACAAACTATTATGTACCAAATGTGCGTTTTACTGTTCATGTACCAAAAAGTTTGGTAAAACGCACATTTGGGTTGAAAAGAAAAAAATCCATTCAACGCATTATGGGTTCTTAATTGCAGTTCGGTTGGACATTTTATTCTACCTATTTTGCGTTTTGCGTATCGAGTGGAGAAGGTCTAAGTGATAGAATAGTTCTGCAGGTGGTCCTTACTCCTTAAATGAACGGCAAAACCCTAAACCACGATTTATAAATTGTTAATTAAAATAAGGATAAAATTGTAATTGCATTTAATTATTGTTAATATCATCTAAACTGTTTTACCAAACACATCCAACATTATTACTTTAACCCATTAACCAAACACTCAAAAAATTCATATACTCCATTATTTAAACCCAACTAAAACTAATACACCTTAAACCCAACCCCGATCCAAACGGGCCCTAAGTGATAGATAGCTCTGCAGGTGGTCCTTACTCCTTAAATGATAAATTTTGTGGGATAGGGAGCTAGTTGAAAGATATTTTATTCGATGGAAATCTAAATGCAATTGTCTCCTATTTTAAATAAATTTAATTTAGGAGTCTTTACACATAAATACCCATCTGTAAAAAAAAATTGTAATTTAGTACCCTGTCAAGATTTTTTTATATGTAGGTACCTAACAAAATTAATTTTTTGCAGATAGGTACCCGATCCGCCGTAGGTACGCCATACAACACATTCGGGTACACTATATCAACACATTTAGGTACCCTATATAATAAAAATGGTACGCCATATCAGCACATTTAGGTACGCCCTATTAAAACATAGGTACACCGTACGAACACATTTAGGTACCATATATCACATGTTATGGTACGTCATACACATACAGGAAGGTACGGCGTGACTGAAGAAACTGGTAAAAATTAAATTGGGTATCTATCTGTAAAATTTTCTGATATGGATACCTATGTTTAAAAATTTTATTCAATTAGATATTTATGTGTAGATGTCCGTTTAATTTATATATGCATGCACATATAAAAGTATTCGTTACTAGAATTTGATTGTTTTAAGCGGCGGTCGGCAAAAGGCGAAAGTCACACCTGGCGAATGTTCAAAGCTGTATTGCAGTGTCATCCTCCCAGAAAGCTATGCACTGGTCTCATATATCGAAGCGAGAAACTGCAACTGCTGAATGCGAATCAGCGCCTTAGTAAGCTGTTAAAATGGGGTCGGGTTGATGAAGCCAGAAAGCTGTTCGACGAAATGTCGCTTAGGGACGAGTTTACCTGGAACACAATGATAGCTGGCTACGCCGATTCAGGGAAGATAGAAGAAGCTAGAAAGCTCTTCAATGAGACCCCTAAAAGGAGTTCCATCACTTGGTCATCGCTCATTTCGGGCTACTGCCAAATAGGAAACGAATCTCAGAGTTTTCGGTTGTTCTACGAAATGCAGAGCGAAGGCTACAAACCCAGTCAATTTACTCTAGGAAGTTTACTTAGGCTCTGCTCGATATATGGTCTGCTTTCAAGCGCCCAAAAAATCCATAGTTACTCCGTAAAATCTTCATTTGATGGGGATATCTTCGTTGCCACCGCTCTGATCGATGTATACGCCAAAAGTCTACACATCTTCCAAGCAGAACTCCTATTCGAAGGGATACCATCTGATGCTAAAAATCACGTAACTTGGACAGCCATGATCAATGGTTATTCACAGAACGGCGACGCTGCAAAAGCCATAGCTTGTTTCCATGGCATGAGGGAGCAATGCTCCGAGGCCAATCAATACACATTCCCTGGGGTTTTGTCCTCATGCTCGGCTCTTTCGAACCTTCTACTCGGCCAGCAAGTGCATAGCTGTGTCCTCCGTGGTGGCTTTGGGGCCAACGTATTTGTTCAGAGCTCATTGGTCGATATGTACACCAAGTGTTGGGACTTGGGCAGTGCTTGGAAAGTCGTGGAATCAATGGAGAAAGACGATGTGATTTCTTGGAATGCTCTAATCGTTGGCTGTGTGAGATGGGGCGATCCCAAGAAGGCACTGTCCTTGTTCAGAAAAATGCGTGCGAAAGGCATGGAAGTCGACGAATACACTTTTCCCTCTGTCTTGAACTCCATTGCCTTGACAAAGGACGTGGAGAGTGGGAAGAGCCTTCACTCGTTGGTGGTTAAATCTGGATTTTACTGTTATACCCTCTTGGGCAACGCACTTATCGATATGTACGCTAAAAATGGAAGCTTGGACGATGCGTTTGCAGTATTCGACTCATTAACCGAGAAGGACATGATTTCATGGACCTCCCTCATCGGCGGCTGCGCTCAAAATCACCTCCACGAAGACTCCCTTTCCTTATTTCCCAAAATGATGAAAAGTGGAATTATCTGCCCCGACTACATAGTCATCTCCACTGTCATAAGCTCGTGCGCAGCGCTAGCTTTGCTGAATTTAGGACAGCAACTCCACACTTTTTCCATAAAATCAGGCCTCGACGAATCCCTATCGGTGGGCAATTCCCTCATATCACTGTACGCAAATTGCGGGTGCTTAGACGAAGCCAGCCAAGTATTCAACTCTATTTACAACCCAAACGTCATTTCATGGACTGCTTTAATCGTGGGCTACGCTCAGAACTGCCAAGGCACAAAGTCGCTCGAGCTATACGAAGAAATGATTTCCTCGGCCGTAAAACCCGACTTCATAACGTTCATAGGCGTCCTCTTCGCATGCAGCCACACGGGCCTAGTGGAACGTGGCCGTCACTATTTCAAGTCAATGGTCGAAGATTACAACATTAGCCCTGGGCAAGATCACTACTCTTGCATGATCGATCTCTTGGGAAGATCGGGCAAAATTGACGAAGCAGAGAAGCTGCTCGATGAAATGTATGTCGAATTCGAGCCCGATTCTACAGTTTGGAAATCTCTGCTGGCCTCATGTAGGATTCATGGGAACGTCAGCCTAGCCGAAAAAGCAGCGAAAGCCCTCTTCGAAATGGATAGTAAAGATCCCGCCCCTTATGTTATGATGTCTAATATATACTCTTTCTCTGGGAAGTGGGACAAGGCTGCTTCGGTTAGAAGGCTGATGAAGTCGAGGGGCGTTGAAAAGGAGCCGGGATTCAGTTGGATGGAGGTCAAGGGCAAAGTGCACGAGTTTATGTCTGAAGATAGGAGACATCTTAGGTCGGGCGAAATATTTGCGAAAGTCGAGGAAATGATGGCTCGGATTAAGGATTATGGGTACGTGCCCGATACGAGCTTTGCCTTGCACGACGTGAGTGAAGAGGTGAAAGTTAGCAGCCTTGCGTTTCACAGCGAGAAGCTGGCTTTGGCTTTCGGCCTCCTTTTCTTGCCCGAGAAAGCAGATGTTCGAATATTCAAGAATATTAGGGTTTGTGTTGATTGTCATTCTGTGATGAAGTTTGCATCGAGGGTTTATGGGAGGCGTATCGTTCTGAGGGATTCGAAGAGGTTCCATCATATTAGCGAAGGGATGTGTTCTTGTGGAGATTACTGGTAATGAAAGCGATTCATGAAATAGTGAAACGCAAATTTCAAGTCTCAAATACGAAGAGCCGAGGGAGTCAAGAAGATGAACTTTTCTGAATCTGAGAAGAAAAATCGCATCCAAGTCTCAAATACGAAGAAGCCGCTTTTTTTCTATGTCAATCCCGAATGTCAATCCCGCCAAGGTTTTTTTTTTTATTATTTGTTTCTGGTTTCGCTCCATGGTTGTATTAAGGTTGACCTTCTCTTTGATTTCGTGAATGCAGAAGTACACGCAACAGTACGAAGAGGTGGAGCTTTCTGCTCTCGGAATGGATGAGTGATGTAGTTTTATCTGCATTTGGGCGTGAATTTACTTTTTTTTTTCTTTTCTGTGCTGCGATTACATTGCGTACATTGCGCCAAAGTTGATATTCGTTGTTCTTCGTTTCAGATTGAAGTAACTCTTGGGAAAACAGCAAACTTTGATGAGTTAATGGCTGCTGCACGAGAGGGTGGTGGAGAGAACGAACATGCCGAGGATTAGGGCTGCAAAGAGATTCGGGCCTCTCCCTTCTGGTTTATTATATGTATCTTATCTTGTCTTTGTGTGGAATGGTTTCTTAAGTTTGTCTTATTTTTGCCTTTTAAGTTGGTATTTTGAACCTAACTTCTCATGGAGATTGTTCTCTAGTGCAAATGATTCATATTTCATACTCTTATTCTAGTATTCATTTCATCATCCTTGTCGACCCCGTCTTTAAGCTAAGCTACCTACTAAAAATCCTGAACTAACATGTGTTTGCTCTAATGGGATTGCTCTTAATTCTACAAAGGGGAAGAACTACAGCTATTAGTTAAATGACACCATACCATGAAGAGATCAAGAAAACGAAGCAAATAATCCTTACATCGAAAAACAGTTCTACTGCCAATCAGCAGCTGCACAAAGGAACAACACGACACGAATCCGGGAAAAAGAAAAGAAAAAAAAAAAGAAGTCTTCGGAACCAAAACACACAGCCGAGCGTCGCTCGAAAAACAACAAATAAGAAAGAAACACAGACCAAAATCCAATGTCAAAAGACAAACAAACTCAAAACAAGCCACACAATCTTCAAACAATTTTCACCCCATAGCAGTGGTAGCAGCAGCCGCCGACGCCTTGCTAGTGCTCGCTCTATTCACCTCGGGCGGCTCGTCTCCCCATTTTCCTTCGCCCTCCTTCGGCTCCAACACATAAATCCCACCGTCGTTGAAGCCCATAGCAAACTGAGTGTGCACTTTCGGTGAGCCGCGATAGCCAATGGGTAGGTAGGCTCCTTGTCGCTGTTCAATACATAAAACTAGTCACTACACGCCTTTTTTTCTCTCACGTACTAAGATTTCGACGCGAAGCGAGTGCTTACGATGGGTTGCTCGGAGCAATGTAAGACGCGGGCATAATCTTGCACACAACCCTCAGGCCGGAAGAAGTTAGTACGTTGATCGCCCCGTTACTCAAGGCGACGTAAACGGATTTCCCGTCGCATGAGAAGGTGGCGTCGGCTATTGCCGGAGACCCCTCCCCCAAACGCCACTGTAAGAAAAAAAAAAAGAAGAAAAAAAAAGTTACGCCTTGATACTATTAAGTTGATGGACTGGCTACTCCGCCTCACCAATTTGTTTTAATATGTAAACCCCATTCAACCTTATGCAGTCAACCCTCTCTCCTATGCTGGCCTATTTCACAAATACTTCGTTGTTTTTACGTACCCTTTTGATCAATTCGAACGTCGCCGGGTTGTATATGGCGATCTGAGTCTCGTCGACGACGAGCAGGTAAGCCTCGTCGGTGGAAAGCTCGAGTCGGGCCTTCAAATGCCTAACGTGCAGTGTGGCCGTCATCTTGTTTTCCCAAGATTCGACGTCCCATGCGACGATCTGTTTTCCAAAAGAGGCGGACGATCCAAAGTCAGAACTACGCAAAAAAGAAAAAAAGAAAAAAAGGCGAACGAACCTCGTCGGCGCCAATCGATACGAGCCTGTTGTGGTGGCTCGAGAATGTGAGCCCCACGACCTTGTTCTTGTGGCCCCTCCTCAGCCTGAGCTTCTCCTGCGAGGAAAATGATCCGAAGGCTCATTATTCGAAGACCGTAATGCGTAATCTGATCATTGATGGGATTCGATCAATTATTCCAACCTCGTCCTTTTTAAGGTTGTATATGACTATTGAGCCGTCGCTCATTCCTACGGCGACGACGTTGTTGTCTTGTGGTACGAATGCAAGACAAGTTGCCGCCGGCGGAGGAGCTAAAATCACCGTCATCGTCTGCGTAAGGAAAAAAAAAAGAATGACTAATCCCTTCGTAAGAAAAAAAATGCATGTTTTTACGAATTTTATAATCGAACCTTAAACGTTGGTGCGCTGAAAGGGTAACTCTTCCTCCCGACGAAGAGAGGATGTAAGAATCGTTCCTCGACACGGCCAAGCACGGCATGGCTTGTGCGGGGTCCACTCGGTTGGTATCGTTCTTCATCAGCGCGGAGCGGTTCGTAGGAGTCCAAAGTTGCGGGGGAACGGCCGCCGTAGCCTGAAATTAAAGACGTAATTCTCGTAACATATCGCTATCACGTCAAAAACAAAATCCAAAGCTCTCATTACCTTTCGAAGTATAAGATTTTCAGCTCTCGGCCACTTCCAAACCTTGTGTTGGCCATTGTACGCCAAGGCAATAATCTTATCCCCGGCGTTGGTGTAAAGCAGCTTAACAGTCTGAAATTGCGTACACCCAAAAAAAAAAGCAGCGCGTAAGTCGTAACGGTTGAACCGAAGATCGTATAGTTTAAGCGAAAACTTACGCTTGTTGGCATCGAATTATCGGGACTCTTAAAGAACGAAGGTGAGACGGATTGTTAATCTCAGCTATCCGCCAAGTCCTCGTCTGACCACCCGAAGCATGTAGGCTAAGACCATTAACCTCCGGCGCAGCCATCGAGCCCTCCCTGGGACCGAACTGCCCAGAAACTGGCACCTGAAGGTGACCCACAGTTCAGAAATTAGACGTATGAAACCCTAATTTACGAAACGTTTAAGTGAGACTATTCGTTCGTATCATCACCTTCGCCGCGGATTTCGTCGCTCTTAGTAACCGTATGCCCTCGTTGTTGGCGAGTATTTTAACCTTATTGCCATCGGCCGTCACGGCCAATAGCCTCCCTTCCTTGCTGGCGCGCACGATGGGGCAAGCCTGCCAATGTTAATTTTACTAGTCAAGTCGCATTTTGGAATATTTTCGCCGTCCAAAGTTTTGAGAGCGCTAATAGATTGATTTGTTACCGAGAGGCCGCTGAACTTGATCGAGGCCAGCAAGTTAACGTTATCCATGTCCCAATACTTCACGGAAAAATCGTCGCCCGCTGCTAAGAAGCGGTTCTTTAGCGTGTCGAAATGAATCACTTCGGCGGGTTTTCTCACTAGCCCCAAGTACGCCCTCTTCGCCACCCCTTGGTTTTCATCCCACTCTTTGATGAATGACTCCCTGTCTTCGCCCATACCGCACGAGAAGAACCTGGTTTTTTTTCGGGATAATAAAAGATACTTTTTGAAATAATAAAAAAAAGCGCACGCACGAGCTGTAAAGAAATTTAACCTCGATCCGTCTGCAGTGTAGGCCATGACGTTAAATAAGCCGCCGGGCGCATCGAAGTCCACCCTTTGGCTCATGTCATAGATCCATGCTTTTATTTCTCCATCGACGGAAGTTGAGAATAGGTACTGAAATATATATAGGATCGTCGATTTGCTTCAGTCGTAAGGCGAAGACTTCTTTTTAACAGTATTACTTTCGTAGAAATCTTTACGTACCGCAAGGTCATTCTTGGTATTTGAGCATATAGAATACACCGGCGCGCTGTGCCCTTCGAAGGTGTAGAGCAAACCACCGTTCGAAAAATCCCATACCTATGTAGCATGTAATTAAAAAAACCTCGTCAGAAATCAAGAATATGGCGTTTCGTCGATTTTTCCCCTAAGATTCGAACCTTGATCAATTTGTCTTCACCACATGTCGCGAGACGTAGCTGATTTCCTGGGCTCGAAAAAGTGAGGTCGTTGACGCTCCCAACGTGAGCTTCGATCTGAAACAGATAAGTTCTCGAAGAACAATGAGATGTAATAAAAAAGCTAACATGCAGAAGTAAAAAAAAAAGAAAAAAAAAGCGTACCTCGACATGGTTCTTGAACTCATCGCCGTCGTGCGCGTACACTTGGACGATGTGCTTTGAGTAAGCGACTCCTACGGACCAGTTCGAGTTTTCGTAATAACGTCGTAGCTCATTCCGACCAAAATAAAAATGCAAAAAAATCCGACATGCAACAATTAGTACTACACTAACGCACCGAACACAGCTCCTTCAGGGCTCCACTTGACACGGTTTACCGACATGATGCAATCGTTCGCGAGATACGCCTGGCAATAAAATATTGGGGTGAGAACTTTTTGTCGAATCGGTTAAATTAGACAGTTTAAAAGTCTATACAAATGTTGTTGGGTGTCAAAGCCGAGTCCCACATCGGATAAATCGAAGAAGTTGGTCAGATATATAAGCTTGTTGACCAACGCCCCTCTATTGCTGATTTGGTTTTAGAGAAGAACCCCACAAGCTTATAA
>JAPQWV010003293.1:0-43322 GCA_027422505.1 Craterostigma plantagineum
GAAAATATGAGGTCTAGAGAGCGTTGGCGCGGATGCCTTTGCGAATCTAGGACTCGTGCATGGCATGCATGGCTTTCTTACTGAGCTTTATAAATAAGCTCATTCCACGAATTTATGTGTTGTAGGTTTTACGGGATCACGGTATGTGATCGTTACGAATGCGAGGCCAATTTTTGAAGCTTCCGAAGGACTTTTGAGGTGGCAGTGTGTACATGGATGCGACCTGATTGGCGGCCGTTAGACTATATTCGTACAACGCATGCGCACTCACCTATATATTTATGTCCTAGGAATATTTTGTATTGTACAGAAGAGTTTCATTTATATAAGAAAAATTTGTACGTATTTTCGTATATAGATTTCGTTTACATCACATGCAGTCACACAGATTAGTAATAAGAATGGGTGGTGGAAGTCAGTGGTGCCGCCTCAAAGCACGTCGAATCGGGCGACGATGATAGCGGCGAAACCCTCATGGCATACGATGATTCGGGCGATTCCATGAATACGCAAATCGAGCGAAACTAATACCTATGTGTCATCTCCGGGGAAGGAGACAAATCGAGCAAAACTAATTACAATACCTATGTGTCGTCTCCAGGGAAGGAGACAAATCGACGTCTCACCTGGTCCGCACATCGCCTGAAAAGGTACGGATCTTCCCAAAAGTAATACCTCATGTCAGAAAAGAATTTCTTGTTTTGCTGACTAGTGTACCCCTTTGGTAGGACCCTCGCAACAAGATAGTTAGCAAATTCTGCAAACCACGGAGTATCATCATTTATCACTTGTATCGAGTATAAGTGCTTGTCTGGGAATCCATCATGTATCGCCCTTCCGTCCTTGTGGAATATATCGGACTCTCTAGTCGAGAGAGGTGATCTGCCGCCAAATTCTCTGCGCCTTTCTTATCTCGGATCTCTATATCGAATTCTTGAAGGACTAGGACCCGTCTGATCAGCTGGGGCTTGGCATCCGGCTTCGGTAATAAATACTTAAGGGCAGAGTGGTCAGTAAACACAATAACTTCTTTCGATAAGATAAGATATGACCTGAATTTATCGAAGGCGAAAGGCTAACAGCTCCTTTCAGTGGTCGTGTAATTGGCTTGGGCTGTGTTCTAACGTCTTACTCGCGTAATAGATCGCCTAAAGGAGTTATCCCTATGCTGCCCTAACACGGCTCCGACTGCATAATCACTAGCATCGCACATTAGTTCAAGGACAGCCCCCAGTCGGGGCAACCATTATAGGGGCTGCGATAAGTCGTTCCTTAAGTAAATTAACGCCCGCAAGCACTCGTCAGTAAACTCAAACGGAGCACCCTTTTCAAGCAATCAAGACATAGGTCGTGCAATCTTAGAAAAGTCCTTAATAAATCGACGATAAAATCCCGCATGTCTTAAAAAGCTCCTAATCGACTTTGCATTCGAGGGAACGGACAACTTTTCTATCGTCTCTAACTTATCTCGGTCCACTTTGACTCCTTTAGGGAAAATCTTGTGGCCCAGAACTAACCATGAAGTGACACTTTTTTCCAATTAATCGCCAAGTTCGTTTTCGCAGCGTGCGATAACGATCTTCAAGTTTGATAAACATACGTCAACGACGGCCAAAACAGAAAAATCATCCATAAGTACCTCTATTGACTAACCTCACCTAGTTCGTCGAATATTTCCAACATGCATCGCTGAAAGGTTTCTGGGGCACAAAGACCGAATGGCATCCTTCGGTACGCGAACATCCCGAACGGGCAAGTGAAAGTGGTCTTCTCCTGGGCGCTATAGGAATTTGAAGTTATCCTGAAGCCATCAAGAAAACAATAAGTGGTAAAGGAAAATTATCCTTTTTCGTGGCGTCGTTCAACTTCATGTAGACAATACGCATGCGCCACCCAGTCACGATCCTCGTTGGAATCAACTCATTCTTGTTGTTGGTGACGACCGTCATGTCTCCCTTCTTCAGGACCACTTGGATCGGACTGACCCATGCGCTGTTTGAAATTGGATAGATCGTCCCTAAGTCTAATAGCTTAATCACCTCCTTCTTGACGACGTCCTTCATATTGGGATTAAGTCGCCTTTGGCGGTGAGCGACCGGCTTGAACTCGTCCTCCATCAGTATCTTATGCATACAGTAGCTCGCACTAATCCCTCTGATGTCAGATATATTCCATGCTAACGCCTTCTTGTGCGCTCGTAATACGTCCAAGAGCTGATTTTTCTGCCCATCGTCGAGGCTCGAAGAAATAATGATCGGAAACCTCTCATTGCTGCCAAGAAAGGCGTACTCGAGGTGGTTGGGCAGCGGCTTCAATTCTAGGACTGGCGGCTCCTCGGTTGAACTTTACTCCTTGTCCTCCTCGATACTTTCGTTGATGACTATAATGGGCTCGTCGATCTTCTCCTCGCTCTCGTCAATCGCCATAATCGTGTGCGTATTCTGCTCGCAGCCCTGTGACAGACCTTGCACAGAAAGAGAAAATCGTGCTCAAAGACGTCTAAATAATAACACTTATCATCTTGCTCATTACTCTTTTCATCGAATCGGCCATATTGAATGTAACTTTCTCGCGGTCTACTGTCAAAGTCAATGTCCCGTTCCTAACATCTATCATAGTCTCTCCGTAGCTAAATCGGTCTACCTAAAATCAGTGGGACATTACCATCTTTCTCCATGTCTGAAATAACGAAATCAATAGGAATCACAAACTTATCGACCTTAACTAGGACATCCTCGATTAGCTCGAGGGTATTTTAACGACCAGTCGGCTAATTGGAGTTTCATCCTAGTGGCCATGCTTCGCCTAATCTTAAGCGCTTAAACATGGAATACGGCATCAAATTAATACTAGCCCCTAAATCAGCTAACGCACGTTCAACTACTAAATCGCTTATAAGACAATGAATAGTAAAACTCCTGGGTCCTTAAGCTTCTCCGTGATCTTGCTCTGAAGTATTGCCGAGCACTCTCCTCGTAGCATACGGTGGAGACGTGTTCAAGCTTCCGTCGGTTCGCCAGCAAATCCTTCAAGAACTTAGCGAAACAGGGCATCTGTGTAACAGCTTCGACAAACGATAAATTAATATGTAATTCTTTGCACATCTTCATAAATTTACCGAACTGCACGTCTCTGTCCTTCAACCGAGCTGGATAGGGGATCTTCGGTTGGTAGGGCTTGACTTGTGGTCGCGCATTCACCTTCGCTTTTTTAGGCTCGGCCCTCTCCTTTTTAGCCTCGCCCTTCTCGACATCGTCGCATTTTCTTTCCTCGACTTCTCGCTTGTCGTGGCCCTCGAATGCGGCTTTCGCCTTCGGCTTCTTGTGAGTGGGCTCTTCCGATAACTCTCTTCCGTTCCTTAAGGTCACCGCCTTGCAATCTCCTTCGGATTTGGCTCGGTATAACTCGGAGATCCCTAATTTTGCCCCGCCAATTGCTTCGCATTCTAGCCAACCTGCTGCTCCATCATTTTGATCGAAGCGTCTGTGTTCTGAGCACGTATGACGTTCGTATCATATACTCATCTATCTTCGTCATCCGACTCTCATAGCCGCGGTGGTGTTGCTGAATTTCGTGAGGAGCATCTTCATCATGTCCTTCATCTCCCTCATGTCAACATGTCCTGACCCCGTGGGCGCATTTCTGATACTGTCGTCGCGCCCCGCTATGGAACCGGACGGTCTAGGCTGAAATCCCGGCGGTCCTTGCCGGTGGTGGTTTGGATTCTCGTACGCCAGATTCGGGTGCGCTCTAGGTTGGAACCTCGCCGCCCCTGATAGTTTCCCATGTAATCTATGTGCTCCAGCGGCTGCCCGACTTGGCATTCGGACGTCTTGTGGGCTGCACCACAAATCCCGCACAGCGTTGTGTACGGCGTATTCTCCGATGGTGCGGTGATCGTCACGGCATTCATGGGTTGTGCCTTCCCAAATTTTGGCAGTGGTGCGCCATCACCGTCTGCAGCTGAGAATTTGTCGCCGCGATTTGTTGCTGGAGCACCTCGAATCTGGCATTCGTGGCCATCTCCTCGCTCACTCCGAACACGAACACGCCTGGCATCTTAATCCTCGTATTGCTCTCATGAAGTTGTTCCTCGAGTGGTCATCGATCAGGTTCCAAGCATCAGTCGCACTGAGCTTCACGAGACCTCCTTCTATGGCTCTGTCTACCATGGGAATAGTCTGATCGTTGAGGACCTCCTGGAATCAATTGATCATGGGTGCCTTCGACATCCCGTGTTGCGGGCACTTTTTAGTAGTGACTTATATCGCTCTCACACCTCGTAGAGATTTTCTGAGTCCTTCTGGTAGAAAAGTGAAATCTCCATCTTCAGTCTTAGCACATTCGACAGCGGAAAGTAGTGGCCGATAAATACGGCTCGCAGCTTCTCCCACGTAGTGATCGATCGGGGGAAACATCTCAAGCCAACCCTTCGCTATGAACTTCAGCAGATGGTGTCGGTCACTGTCAGAAAGACATTCAGATAGTACTTAGAACTCTTATAATCATGATTAAGGAATTTCTATGCTCAAAAGAATTCCATGAGGGTAGGATTTTCACATGTTTAGTGGCGAGAGTTTCATGAGTGGGGATTTTGGAGTTTTGATCAAGTCAAGAGGTTCTTGGGAATTAATTGAACTAATCGTGGGATAAAATAGCTTTTGGTCGAAAATCTCCAAGATTTAAAAGTGTTACAAATTCCGTTAGAGGCGAGGGGGGTAATTTGGGACCATACAGGTCCGCGAATCACTTGTGAAACGAGTGTTCGTGAATTGCTAAAAATTTCACGAATTGAACTAAGTGCGAATTAGTAAGAACTTAAGGTGTTTTGCGAATTCAACCGTTTTGATTGCATGGATTCGTGATCTAAGAGTTTCACGAACTCTAAATGGTTCGCGAACCCTAAATGGCTTCGCAAAGTAGAGTAATTAGCCAAGAGAGTAAGCCGCAAATTGGTGTCTTGCGGGTTTAACATGCCACGAATTAGCGAGTTCGTAAACCTTAAGAATGGCGAATCTATATTAGATCTAAGAGTTCGCGAAATGACCTTAAGGGGAGTTGTGCGAACTCAAACCCTTTTTGCAAACCGAAGTTTCGCAAATCCAACATTTCGCGGACTCGATTACATCTGGCGAACAAACCCATTCGCGAACCGAACCTAATTGTGAATCGAGTTTTGCGAGTCCAAGTTTAGCGAACCACCTTTAGAGACTTAGGACTTTTTGCGAATTGAGTGAGACCTTAGATCAATTCGCGAACCATAAATTAAGAAGGTTTCGCGCAGTAGGGAGCATTTGGCGAATCTGCGGTTAAGGGGCACTTTGCGAACCAGCTTTGGCGAACTGAGATTCGCGAATCCAAGCGAAGTTGGCGGGCGGCATTTTGCGGGTCCATTCCAATCCACGAATTCATATTTCACGGGCCGAGTAAATTTGGCGAATCATGAGCTTCACGAAGTCATGTGAGCCGTGATTTTGCGAATTCATCATAAAGTATGGATATGAAATATTAATATCATGTAGTTTGGCGACTTGTGTATGATGTTAATTCACGAATTGTGAGTGGTAGAATTTTGCGAATTGTGATAGTGGGAACATTACATATTATGATGATTGACATCAATTTATATATATTGGATTTAGGTGAATGGAAATTTGACGTGGCAAATTACATGTGCATATGGGAAGTCCACGTTGCCTAACAAAATAGAATAATATTATGTGTTACATAGGCACATAGACTTCACGAATTCATAGATAGGAACTTCACGAACCCAATTAAGTCACGTAACTAGTAAAATAAAATTTCAGGAATTTAAGTCTACACGGGCTGAGAGGGTTGCGAACCCTAAGTCACGAATTCTTAGCAAAATAAAACTTCAAGAAACCATGAATATTTCGCGAATCAGTGGTTGGGAAAAATTCGAAAAGTAAGAATAAAATAATAATATTATGTAGACTTAGCGAACTCCTTATAAAATATTTTATTTATCTAATATTATTCTACATCTGATATTACAGCACTTAAAGGAATACGAGAATTTAGATAATATACTGATGTTGTGATTTTATTACTAAGGTTTGGACTTAGGAAATCTGCCGGACAGTAGCTATAGTCGACGGACGCCAGGTAAGTAGAAATCCAACTACAACACATAACTTGCGTGTTATATGTTTTGTGTGACTATGTGCCTACGTGATTTCGTGATTACGTGGACTGATCGTAGCCTTCATGTGATTAGCATAAATTGCATTTATTCGCATATGCATATTCATGTGCACGCACGAACTCATGGGGAAGGGTCGTGGGACTGAGTGTGCATAATGATATGTCGCTTGTACGCGACGAGGACTTGCCGATGTGGGCAAGTGTGTCGACTCATAGTTGAGTCAGGGGCTGTCTCCTATGCTACCAGGGCGGCGTTTTAGCGTCGTCGTACTATTATTGTAGATATATATTGATATCATGTGGAAAGGATTTGGGCATGGCCCGTGGCGATAAGGTGCGACCTAGAGGGGTGCGACCTGAGGGTATAAGCGACACAGGATGGAACCCTGGTGTAGGCGACCTCAGCGTGGGCTACCAGCGTGAGCGACCGCCAGACAGTCAGGGACGACCGGGTTCATATGGCGACCTAGGGAACGATGTGCATCCTAGGGTTCCGCCATCCGGCATGGACCGCTGTCGTATTGTCCCCGAGGGACGTGAGCTCTTGTGGCGCATAGTGAGATTAGCCGAGGGCCCTGAGTTTTACTAGTACGAGTACTAGGTGCATCGGCGTGGAATGCCCTTGCGAGTGTAATATGCATCGGCGTGGATTGCCCTTGCTTAGAAATTTGTGCATCGGCAGGGTTGGCCTTTGTGGGGAAAGCGACACGTGCATACATGCATGATTTCTGCTTACTGAGCCTCGGTGGCTCATTCTTTCATGTTATGTGTTGTACGCGCCAGTGAGCACGGTACGTGATCGCGTTAGTTGACGAGGCCAATCTTTTGGAGCTTCGCGCTGCTTTTGGGGTGGACGTGTGTGTATGGATGACGACCTGTGAGGCCGGGCGCATAAGAGACTTTTGTTGTGCCGTCACACGAAGAGCCACGTAGTTAGGTCTAGGATGTAGCTTATAGACCTGACATGTATTCTTCTGACTGTACACGTGTACAGAACTTCGTTCCTTATATGAATGGAAAAAGAAAAAAAAATTTATACGTGTTTTTGGTGCACTTCACTACTCACAACTCGCTAGGCACATAGGAATGCGCTAGAATAGGCAGTTAGACAGTCGGGTCATGACAGGGTGGTATCAGAGACTCGGTCACAGGTCCTGTAGACTGTCCATACACACACACACCCAAAAGAGCGGAAGCGGCCTTGCAAGTAAGTGTTTAGTTTATGTGGATTTCTACGTTGCATAATTTATTGGCCTAGGACAATCAGGATAGGGATAAAAGATGGTAAGGACGAGAGGTGAGACAAGCGGTGGAGATGACCAGAACAGGGGAAACACGGCCCCTACTGACAACCGCGACGCTACCATTCTCCAACTTACGGAATTGGTGCGCCAGCAGTCAACACAGATACAACACAGATACAACAGCTGATCCAACAGAACACCACGAATGCTGGAAACACTCAGGCCGACAGGGCAGAGATAGTGGGAGAAAGGTTCGGGAGGTTGAACCCACCAACCTTCGAGGATACGGCTGACCCGACGGCAGCCGAAGATTGGATAAGGACACTAGAGAGCATGTTCGTCTACAGCAGAGTCCCAGAGGCAGAAAAGGCTCTGTGCGCCGCGTTCCTTCTAAGAGGAAGCGCCAGACATTGGTGGGACACCATTATGGTGATTGAGAATCCCGCCACCATGAGCTGGGACAGATTTAAGGAGTTGTTCCGGGCAAATACTTGACGGCCCCAGTGAGAGCCCAGCGCCTGAACGAGTTCATCAACCTTAGGCAGGGGTCTATGACAGTGGCGGATTATATACGGAAGTTTGAGCAGCTGTCCAGGTTCGCGACACACATGGTCAGCACGGATGCTTTGAAAATTGAACGGTTCCTGGAAGGATTGAAGCCCGAGCTCTACAGAGATGTGAGCATGGCGGGAATACAGGGAGCTACTTACGCGCAGGTAGCGGAGAGGGCCATGGTAGCAGAACAGGCGGAAGCCCGGATAGTGAGGGCACAGGAAGCCAAGCGCAAATTCGCGCAAATGCAAGGAACGCAATGGAGCGGGGGAGAGCAGAAACGGCAATTTGTGCCTAAAGGTGGAAAGAGGAAATTTCAGAACAGACCTCCTCAGCAACCTCAAGGGACAGTGAACAGACCCCCAAACCCGAATCAGAATCAAGGAGCAGTGCCGATTCCCAACTGCCAGAGGTGCGGAAAGAGGCACTTCGGGAATTGCAACACGCCGGCCAACGCATGTTTCAGATGTGGGAAGCCGGGACATTTTGTGAGACAGTGCCCGGAAGGTACTTCGGGAAGTCAGGCCGGGAGCCAAACCGGACCTCAGATGGTGCCAGCTCGGGTATACACCATCACTTCAGAGGAAGCGGAGAACAACCCGGCGGCGGTGACAGGTACCCTCCTAATCCACCGAACACTCACATGCATCTTAGTAGATTTCGGGGCGACCCTCATTTGCGTCTTTGAAGTACGTGACGAAACTCGGGGTAACGCCCGAACGAGTGGATTATGAGTATAGTGTGGCGATCCCGAACGGGATGCCAACTCGTACTGATCAAATGATGCGGGACTGCCCGGTAGTAGTAGATGGTAGGGAATTGCCTGTAGACCTGATAGTCATCCCGATGGACGACTACGAGGTGATCCTCGGGATGGACTGGCTTTCAAAGTACGGAGCGGTGATAGACTGTAGTCGTAAGGTAGTCACGTTTAGTATCGAATGGGAAGAACCTTCACCTTCGAGGGGACAGCGAAGGGGAGAGGCATTCCGAGAATATCGGCATTGAAAGCTCAACGACAAGTCAATTCCGGATGCGAGGCATATTTAATGTTTGCACTGAAGACAGAGGAAACACTACTACGAAACTCGAAGATGTACCCGGACAGAGAGATTGAGTTCACAATCGACCTGGTGCCGGGAGCAGCACCAGTGTCCACGACCCCATACCGGTTAGCACCGATCGAATTGAAGGAGCTGAAGGAACAGATAGACGAACTCCTAGAGAAAGGGGTTTTCAGACCAGCTTTTCTCCCTGGGGTGCGCCAGTTCTATTCGTGCGAAAGAAGGATGGCTCAATGAGGCTGTGCATAGATTACAGGGAGCTGAACAAGCTAACAGTTAAGAATAAGTATCCATTGCCCAGGATCGACGATCTCTTTGACCAACTACAGGGCGCTACGGTGTTCTCCAAGATCGATTTGCGGTCAGGATACCATCAGCTGAAAATTCGAAAAGAGGATATCCCTAAAACGGCGTTCAGTACCAGATACGGGCACTTTGAATTCCTAGTCATGCCCTTCGGACTGACTAACGCGCCAGCGGCCTTCATGGACTTGACGAACAGGGTGTTCCAGTCCTATCTGGACAAGTTCGTAATCGTATTCATAGACGATATTCTTATCTATTCAAGGACGAAGGACGAACATGAGGAGGACCTGAAGATAGTGCTTGAGACACTGCGGGAGAAGCAGCTCTACGCCAAATTCAAAAGTGTGAGTTTTGGCTGGATCAAGTAGCATTCTTGGAACACATTGTCTCTGGAGCGGGAATCTCAGTGGACCCAAGCAAAATCGAGGCAATCAATAACTGGCCACAGCCGACCAATGTGACCGAAGTAAGCGGATTACTTCTGTAGGTTTGGCGGGATTTAGGAAGTTTATTAAGGACTTCTCGAAAATAGCTTCAACACTGACAAAGTTAACGAGGAATAACACGCCATTTCATTGGAGCAAGGAATCTGAGCAGAGCTTCCAAGGGCTTAAGAGGCGACTGACTACAGTCCCAGTACTTACGATACGTCAGGAACCGGGGGATTCTCAGTTTATAGCGATGCCTCAAAGAACGGCTTAGGATGCGTATTAATGCAAAACGAAAATGTAGTGGCCTATGCCTCACGGCAACTGAAGGAATACGAAAAGAACTACCCTACGCACGACATGGAACTAGCAGCTGTGGTCTTTGCCCTCAAGATATGGAGGCATTATCTATATGGTGAAAGATGTGAAATCTACACCGACCACAAAAGTTTAAATACTTCTTCACCCAAAAGGAGCTAAACATGAGACAGAGAAGGTGGCTAGAATTAGTGAAGGACTACGATTGTGCAATCAACTACCACCCAGTGAAGGCGAATGTGGTAGCAGATGCTTTAAGTCGAAAGACAGTAAGAACGGAACTCCAACGACTCGAAGTGGAGATCGTACCATTAGGCGAGGTCGAGGTGAAGTTAGCAGCTTTGACCCTTCAACCGACATTGTTAGAACGAATCAAGAAGGCTCAGGAAAATGACGAGTTCTATGTCAAGATCAAGGGACAGAGCAGCCGGCAGTAGACTATGTATTCGAGACGACGGGAGCTTGTACTACAAGAGCAGATTATATGTACCGGACGATGCAGGACTTCGAAGAACTATAATGGCGGAAGCACATACTACACCATACTCAGTGCATCCTGGAGCCACGAAGCTTTATAGAGACCTACGACGCACTACTGGTGGCCAGGAATGAAGAAAGACGTAGCCAAATTCGTCAGTCAATGCCTCACTTGTCAACGAATTAAGGCAGAACACCAACGGCCAGCAGGGACGCTGCAGCCTTTTCCAATCCCATAGTGGAAATGGGACAACATAACGATGGATTTTGTAAGCGGATTGCCGAAGAACGTGAAAGGGCACGACGCAATTTGGGTGATCGTAGATCGACTTACGAAATCTGCCAATTTTCTGCCAATAAGTACGACATTCACCATGGAGCGATACGCGGAACTGTATATCCAAGAGATAGAGTACGACTCCATGGAGTACTGTTGTCGATAGTATCAGACCGTGATTCAAGATTCCTATCTAAGTTTTGGACAAGCCTACAAAAGGCGATGGGGACAAAACTTTCATTTAGTACAGCGTACCATCCCCAAACAGACGGTCAATCCGAAAGAACTATCCAAACACTGGAAGACATGTTACGAGCCTACGTTATGGATTTCAAAGGCAACTGGAGTAGGTACCTTCCACTCGTCGAATTCTCGTACAACAATAGTTATCAAGCAACGATTGGAGTGGCCCCTTATGAAGCCTTATACGGGCGCAAGTGCAGATCCCCAGTGCATTGGGATGAAGTCGGTGAAAGGGCGATGTTAGGCCCGGACATGGTACGAGAAATGACAGAAATCATCGCAATGATACGAGAAAGAATGCAAACAGCCCAGAGCAGACAAAAGAGTTATGCGGATAGGGGATGCAGACCGCTAGAATTTGAAGTTGATGACTTGGTCTTCGTGAAAATATCGCCAATGAAGGGCGTAAAGAGATTCGGCAAGAAGGGAAAACTAAGCCCAAGATACATTGGTCCCTTCAAGACACCGAAAAGAGTTGGTGAAGTAGCGTATCAACTGGAACTACCAGCATCATTGTCGCAAGTGCACGATGTGTTCCACGTGTCGACTTTGCGAAAGTATATCGCTTACCCAGCCACGTGCTGGTGAACGAAACTCTATACCAACAGTTGAAGTCAGATTTGAGTTACGAGGAAGTACCTGTGGAAATATTGATGAATGAAACGAAAAGGTTTAGGAATAAAGAATTCCTCTAGTGAAAGTTCTGTGGCGAAACCAGTCGATAGAAGAAGCGACTTGGGAACGCGAGGGTGAGATGAGGGTCCGTTATCCTGAATTGTTCCAAACGGGCTGATTTCGGGGGCGAAATCCTCTCTAAGGGGGGAGGATGTAGCACCCTCTCCTCGGAAATAGTAGGGCCGGCGCTTTGCGTCCCTATTGACTGCCATTATGTGCTGTTCCTTGCAATAACTTGCTTAAAGTTACTTACGAGAAACTTCGTGTGGAATTTTTGCGCTTCGGTGCTTCACCTGAAATTTGTACAATCACTTTATTCCATTGGCACATAATTCTTTAGGTTTCAGGAATACGTAAGGATGGGTTTAGGTAATATATTATGAGTCCGATGATACTTTAATTGTATTGGATGAACTTTAAACTTAGGCCCAAGATGATGTACAAGGTGGTCCAGGTTGTGAGGTGCTTTATCAATATAAATGCTGAATTAAAACGCCCATGTAGAATCCGAATCATGGCCCTTTCTTCAAGACAAATTTCATTAGACAATTTCCAAAAAAGAGGAGAAGTCGTTGGTTTTAAGTCCCATCACCATGCTTAATACCCAAAGAAACATTCAGCTAAACCTTTCCAAGTACAAAAACCCCATTTGAAAGAAAACCATCGAGGCATAATAGAGAGGAGAAAGGAAAGAAGAAGATCGAACCCACAATCAAGGTTTGAGAAGGTATAACGCAATCTCCTACTGTAGTTTACGAATAATTACATATCTTAGCACTTACATAAATGTTTCGGACTAGTTCAGATTTAATCTCTATGGGTTTTGATAGTACTTAGAACTCTTATAATCATGATTAAGGAATTTCTATGCTCAAAAGAATTCCATGAGGGTAGGATTTTCACATGTTTAGTGGCGAGAGTTTCATGAGTGGGGATTTTGGAGTTTTGATCAAGTCAAGAGGGTTCTTGGGAATTAATTGAACTATTCTTGGGATAAAATAGCTTTTGGTCGAAAATCTCCAAGATTTAAAGTGTTACAAATTCCGTTAGAGGCCGAGGGTGTGAGATTTACGGACCATATAGGTCCGCGAATCACTTGTGAAACGAGGTTCGTGAATTGCTAAAATTTCACGAATTGAACTAAGTGCGAATTAGTAAGAACTTAAGGTGTTTTGCGAATTCAACCGTTTTGATTGCATGGATTCGTAATCTAAGAGTTTCACGAACTCTAAATGGTTAGCGAACCCTAATATGGCTTCGCAAAGTAGAGTAATTAGCCAAGAGAGTAAGCTGCAAATTGGTGTCTTGCGGGTTTAACATGCCACGAATTAGCGAGTTCGTAAACCTTAAGAATGGCGAATCTATATTAGATCTAAGAGTTCGCGAAATGACTTAAGGGAGTTTTGCGAACTCAAACCCTTTTTGCGAACCGAAGTTTGGCAAATCCAATATTTCGCGGACTCGATTACATCTGACGAACAAACCCATTCGCGAACCGAACCTAATTGGTGAATCGAGTTTTGTGAGTCCAAGTTTTGCGAACCACCTTTAGAGACTTAGGACTTTTTGCGAATTGAGTGAGGCCTTAGATCAATTCGCGAACCATAAATTAAGAAGGTTTCGCGAAGTAGGGAGCATTTGGCGAATCTGCGGTTAAGGTGCACTTTGCGAACCAGCTTTGGCGAACTGAGATTCGCGAATCCAAGCGAAGTTGGCGGGCGGCATTTTGCGGGTCCATTCCAATCCACGAATTCATATTTCACGGGCCGAGTATATTGGCGAATCATGAGCTTCACGAATTCATGTGAGCCGTGATTTTGCGAATTCATCATAAAGTATGGATATGAAATATTAATATCATGTAGTTTGGCGAATTGTGTATGATGTTAATTCACGAATTGTGAGTGGTAGAGAATTTTGCAAATTGTGATAGTGGGAACTTTACGTATTATGATGAGTACATCAATAATTATATATATGGATTTAGGTGAATGGAAATTTGACGTGGCAAATTACATGTGCATATGGGAAGTCCACGTTGCCTAACAAATAGAATAATATTATGTGTTACATAGGCACATAGACTTCACGAATTCATAGATAGGAACTTCACGAACCCAATTAAGTCACGTAACTAGTAAAATAAAATTTCAGGAATTTAAGTCTACACGGGCTGAGAGGGTTGCGAACCCTAAGTCACGAATTCTTAGCAAAATACACTTCAAGAAACCATGAATATTTCGCGAATGAATGGTTGGGAAAAATTCGAAAAGTAAGAATAAAATAATAATATTATGTAGGCTTAGCGAACTCCTTATAAAATATTTTATTTATCTAATATTATTCTACATCTGATATTACAGCACTTAAAGGAATACGAGAATTTAGATAATATACTGATGTTGTGATTTTATTACTAAGGTTTGGACTTAGGAAATCTGCCGGACAGTAGCTATAGTCGACGGACGCCAGGTAAGTAGAAATCCAACTATAACACATAACTTGCGTGTTATATATTTTGTGTGACTATGTGCCTACGTGATTTCGTGATTACGCGGACTGATGGTAACGCCTTCATGTGATTAGCATAAATTGCATTTATTCGCATATGCATATTCATGTGCACGCACGAAGTCATGGAGAAGGGTCGTGGGACTGAGTGTTCATAATGATATGTCGCTTGTACGCGACGAGGACTTGCCGATGTGGGCAAGTGTGTCGACTCATAGTTGAGTCAGGGGCTGTCTCCTATGCTACCAGGGCGGCGTTTTAGCATCGTCGTACTATTATTGTAGATATATATTGATATCCTGTGGAAAGGATTTGGGCATGGCCCGTGGCGGTAAGGTGCGACCTGGAGGGTGCGACCTGAGGATATAAGCGACACAGGGTGGAACCCTGGTGTAGGCGACCTCAGCGTGGGCTACCAGCGTGAGCGACCGCCAGACAGTCGGGGACGACCGGGTTCATATGGCGACCTAGGGGAATGATATGCATCCTAGGGTTCGGCCATCCGGCGTGGACCGCTGTCGTATTGTCCCCGAGGGACGTGAGCTCTTGTGGTGCATAGTGAGATTAGCCGAGGGCCCTGAGTTTTACTAGTACGAGTACTAGGTGCATCGGCGTGGAATGCCCTTGCGAGTGTAATATGCATCGGCGCGGATTGCCCTTGCTTAGAAATTTATGCATCGGCAGGGTTGGCCTTTGCGGGGAAAGGGACACGTGCATACATGCATGATTTCTGCTTACTGAGCCTCGGCTCATTCTTTCATGTTATGTGTTGTAGGCGCCAGTGAGCACGGTACGTGATCGCGTTAGTTGACAAGACCGATCTTTTGGAGCTTCGCGCTGCTTTTGGGGTGGACGTGTGTGTATGGATGACGACCTGTGAGGCCGGGCGCATAAGAGACTTTTGTTGTGCCGTCACACGAAGAGCCACGTAGTTAGGTCTAGGATGTAGTTTATAGACCTGACATGTATTCTTCTGACATGTACAGAACTTCGTTCCATTATATGAATGGAATAAGAAAAAAAAATTTATACGTCTTTTGGTGCACTTCACTACTCACAACTCGCTAGGCACATAGGAATGCGTTAGAATAGACAGTTAGACAGTCGGGTCGTGACACTTAGGACTTTATATTATAGACTTGACTTGACGGCATGATCTTTCTAATGTCTTGCGAAATTTTAGGCGTGACGATTGATGAAAGCAAAATAATCTGACCCCATACTATTAATAAGATTAGTATATACAAATATAAGATAATATAAAAATAAAATAAAAGAAAGAAAAGAATATATATATAAAAAATCTTTTTAATAAAGTTTTGTTTCTTCTTAGTTTTTTTTTTAAATTCGCAAATTCTGATATGCAATATGACTTTGCATTTGAATTGAATTGATAAAATGCGAATATTTGTTCTTGCTAATACCCTTGCACGAAATTACGATTACATGTATACGGGAATATGTATCTAGGTTAATCTTGATAAATAGCGTGTTTTTAGTGTCTCTTTGATTGATTTATATACTTACTTGATGAATCAATTGAGATGCATTATCTGAGGGGGAGCATTTACAAAGTAATATGCCTTGAGCTCCAAATATTTTTAATATCCTTTCTCTAAGTGCTGCAGAAATTTGTTCGATCGAAAATGACACAAAGCGCACCACTATGAGGAGGATTTCACGAATTTACACGACATGGAGTTAGTGGCATTGGTATAAAAACTCAGGGGGAGCCTGATTAAAACGATTGTTAATTAACTCTAACATCATTAACGTTTTTGCTCTAAGTGATCCAGATTTTCAAAATTTCGTCAAAGAAGCTAGACGTTACAGTTCAGACATACATGGAGTTAATTGCAGTTATTTTAAATTTTAGGGGGAACAATTATGTGGTTATTAATTCAAATCAGGGTCGATCTGAACATATAGGAAAACTTACGATCGAGAAATTGATAGAGGAGCAATTCTTGAGTTCAAATTTCTCGAGCGTAAATAGTAATGGGCCTGTCCAATCTAGAACCCAATACGTCTTATCAGCCCATTAAAACAATTTTGCTTTTTGCAGTCGAAGAAGTATTTCTCATGCAAAAACCCTCATTCGAAGAATACAACAATATCAAAAATTTTCTCTCGCGAAAAACTTAAAAGACGAACCCAAATTTCACTCAAATCCTTTATTTTTTAAAAGATTATCGTCTTTTTAAGGTAGAATCGATATTCCTTAGACATTTGCGTGCTTATGAACTCCGTTTGCATCAATATCTGATTTTTTTTCGCATGATTTTGTGCTAGAATTTTCATATGCTTCACTGTTCGAAAGTCGTAGGCTATTTCTCAAGATTTTGACCTGTTAATGCGAATATCTGGTTAGATTTCTGTGATTTTTGATATTCTTCGCGTTTTCGCTCAATATGGTAGAATGAATCTTCGATAAAATCTGTGTTCTAGAGTTTCAAATCTAAAGTTTCGACTTTCTGGGTTTTTTAAGTTTTAAGGCTATCGAAGAACTTTCTCGATCGCAACAGTCTCAATTGAATTTTAATTTGATTGCGTTACTGTTTGTGTCGAATAAGATTTTCTATTGCTAAATTTGACTTAGTCGACAAGTTTAAGGGACATAGATCAAATAATTACTTACCATCGAGAATTCTAATTAGGATTTTATGCGAGCGAAAAATCAAATGAGCGGAAGAGATAAAATAGATGCAATTTAATTCGAGCGTAAAACTTACAAACGAAAACAATAATTTCGATTTCAATTTTGTACTAGGTGTAGATAAAAAGTAATTTTTCGACGATAAAGTTTCTCGATCACAAAAGTACGTAGCGATGATTTTAATCATCGAAAATTTTCTCGGCGAGTTACCTAGTTTCTCGTTGTCAATTTTTTCGATCGTAAAATTTCGCAGCGAAAAATTATTTTTTTTTGGGAAACGGTCACTAAGATAAATGAAATAAAAGAGGTACAAGTGTTCAGCGGTAAAGAACAACACCAACCGGTAACAGACTACCGGTGATCAACCAATGCAAAACACGCGAAATCGAAGGAACCAACCAGACCAAGCCAGACAAGCAAGAAGGCAAAACAAAGAATAGTGGTCAAGGAGCCACAATCACAATCTACATGCCAAGCCAAGCGATACGCCAAACACGTCTAAGAGCGCAGATCTGAAGCTGATACTTCCCTGATAAGGAAGATAGCTGTAAGCATAGTAGGGTCTCGATGTCAGCAGCAATCTGATCCGGTGGTCGTCGTCGACCCTCACGCCATCTCCTGTTACGCTCCGCCCAAAGGTGGTAAATAAGAGAGGCAAGCACATGACGAGGGCCCATCATTGCAAGGTGCTTTCCCCGCACCTTTGAGCAGCCCAGGTGATACCCGCAAGCCAGTCCATTAGAGGCCAACCAAAATGAAGTTTCTCCCTCAGCAGCCGCAGACATCGTCTCGAGTAGGGTCAGTCAAAAAACAGGTGCCGAGTCATTTCTGTGACATGGGCATCGCACAATAGGCACACGAGGTACCAGCTGCCACAGAATTCATGATTTATCTCTCGTCGCAAGTCTGTCCTTGATCACCATCCATATTATGAACTCGTGTCGAGGAACAGCAAGCAGTCCCCTAAATAATGTGGACCAAGGAACAAGAAGGGCTTAAGCCACAAGCTATCCCTCGCAGAATGAGTGGAGAAAATGCCGTTAGCCGAAGCAATCCATCGTATCGTATCCCTCTCCCTCGGTCGCACATGGGGAAGCATGGTGGCGATTTCCATGTACTCCACAGTCGTCTGACCAGGCCAATGCCTACCCGTATCATCGATCACCGCGAAAAATTATTTTAAATTGTAATACTTTCTCGCTCGATAACTTTCACGACGAAAATTTTATTAACGTGCAAAAAATTTATCGTTCGTAAATTTATGACGAAATCTAATTTCTTGATCGTAAATTTACACGAAAATTTTTCTCGATTGTAAAATTACTCGGCTACAGTACCTCGCGAATAAATTCTAGCACTTAGTAAAATTCCCTAAGTCCTTTTTTACACTGTGGCGGACCTTAACGAATAAAATTTTCGATCGTAAAATGAAGCGGAGACTTTAATAGAAATTAAAAGGAAATCAAAATTGAGAATTCAATTTTCATGCGATAGATACAGCGGTGTGAACAGTGTGTAATGCGATCTTCTACACAGTAAATTTTTCGAATGGTCTTTATATGTTTTATACTCTAACTTCGAAATTACATTTTCTTGCACACAATCACTTCCGTATAACCTATGTGCAAAATTATGTCTTATATGAATATCAAACATGACATATTGTGTTCGAATGTTATAGTTTGATATGATATATCTCAAAAATTGAACTTATCAAGTTTATTTCTTATCTTGTTCAGATGGCAATTATCCTGCTTATGATCACATCTACGACCACAATCTGTACCTCAGCGTACATGACACAAATTTTCAGCTCGACGTGACCAGCTTTCGGTGTCCGGACGAGATCATGGTGTCAATCGTACAAGGCCATCCCCTCTGGCATGCACTCACGGTGACGGCATCAGCCCCGATGTTCTATCTCCAACAATTTTGGGGAAGAATCGAAAGACACATAGTTGACGGCACATACTGATTCACCACGATGATCAGGACGAGGCACATCAGCTTCAGCAAGGATGATTTTGGCCTCTGGACTTACCGTTAAGCCCAAACTATGATTCTCTACCTACGGATGCAGAGGTAGTGCGTGACTTTCTACAATGGGATACCGTCCGCCGCTCACCAAGCTTGCTCAAGTCCAGAGCAACGCCATGTCGCATCCATGGAAGACACTGTTTGGAATTATCAACAAGTGTCTATCGCCAAAGTACGCAGGCTTCGACAAAGGCAACGACAACATTCTACGGTATTTCACGGAATTGCGTTCTCGCGAAATTATGATTTTGCTCAACTAATCTGGAATGATCTAGCATAACAGATCAGACAGAAGGAGAACAAGAGATCAAAGAATGTACGGTATGCAGGTGGTTCTCGGTCATTATCAGACAACTCATGGAGATTCACGAGAATATCCCTCGTCTACCTCCTGGAGGGAATTACCAACCACCAAGACTCAAATTCTTTCATTACCCAAGACTCACGGACTTGGATCAGCCGTCGATGCCGATTTCGTTTGAGTTGCTATATCTCGCCGACCCCACGGGAGACATTTATAGAGCATACTGTCGGGAGAATCATCTGACGGAACAAATATCAGAGGGCCCCCGCAGACTTTGCACCCACCTAGCCGTGAGGCAGATCTGATTGATCAAGTGGCCCAGGAGCTTGAACAGGAGCCTCCAACTCAAGAGATCAATTACTTGATCAAGATGCCATGTTGATAGATGTAGCACAAGAGTTGGAACCCGAGGCTCCACCATAATCTCTTGGTGCTGAAGTGCCCATCCATGTTGATGTGCTTCAAGGATCGGTTGAGGAGGTCCTTCACCAAGAAGCACTACCCGAAGCTGAAATGGGGCACAACTCACCTCATTGGCGACAACGCCAGCAACCGAGGCTATGATCTCTAAGATTCAGCCCAACGAGCCTCGGGTTATGGAACAAGCCGTGAGGATGATCCAATTCAACATTCTCCTCACACGGCTACCTCATCAGACACCGAATTAGATGAGGAGATACGACTAATAAGACGGTCTCCAAGGCGATTGAGCATACAACTTGATCCCTCTTCACCTCTGTCACCACCACATCAGAAACGACACCAGTCATCATTCCAAGTGTTGTGGCCGAGATTCAGACTCCTACTATGATAAACGCATTTCAATGCGTTTATCGTAGTATTTATTCGGGGTATAATAGAGCTTTAGCATTAAATTATGCATTTATTCGATATATTTACACTTGTGTTATTGTTGAAGGAGCTTAGGACGAGTTTCGGGCGAAAAGGAGCGAAAACGAGGCAAAACGGCGCGAAAAAGGCAACACTGCCCTCGGTCACGGCCAGACGCATTACGCGTCACGACCGTGACGAGGGACAGCGCGCGGAGGAGAGGGACGCTGATGATGGTCACGGCCGTGACGCTTAATGCGTCTGGCCGTGACGCGAGGCAGAGAACCCCACCGAACCGATGATGGTCACGGCCGTGACCGGTGATGCACTTGGCCGTGACCTTGGGCAGAAAAGCGAGACGCGGGCGATGTTGGTGACGGCCGTGACGGCCCTGTCCCAGGCCGTGACCGACACGGGAATCAGTATAAAAAGCCAAAATTCGACCCCGAAAAAAACACAATTTTACCAGAGATCAAATCCCAATCATCGAGGGACGTATTTAGGGCGAAAAGAACACGGAATTACATCCGGAGCGCATGAGACGAAACAACGACGAAATCACGCCCAATTGATCAGAGAACGAAGATTTTCAAGCAAGCTCAAATTCGCCAGTATTCAAGATCAGAGTTTCTTCTTCTCTGTTCTCTCTCTAATTCCCTCGTTCTTTTCCGGATTACAGTAGGGCTCAACTGACTATATTGGAGAATCAACTTCAATCGAAAATATCAAAGCCGTCATGTCGGTATCGTGCCATTGTTCGATAGTGCGCTGCATACATTGTGGTTTGCTCTTCCCATCTTAGATTCTTTTTCTTTTAACCTTGGCTAAGCCCTTCTTCTCTCAACTATTTTTTTGTTTTTTTTTTTGTTTTTTTAGCATGAGAGATTATCGAGGAAGGGTCCTTAACATTTTTCCACGTATCTAAGCTCCTCTTCTCGAGTCATTAAGCCCCTCTCTCAGTCCCTTTGCGGGTGAAAGATTTATCCATGGAGGAGTTCTTAACGACATATTATCTAAAGGAGATTTTTTTTAAAACAACGGTCGGGCTACACTTTTCGACATTGGCACTCAACCTCCACTTTCTCTATCGTTGTGATGGATTTATTTCTGAAGACTTTAATCAGGTCGCCAATTTATAATCCGGTTTTCTCAAATAAAAGACTCAGGCTCAAAGTGGATAACTACGGGGGCTAGTCATGGTTGGATACTTTGGCTATGGACTTAATTCCTAATGCCTTCCTCATTTTCACGCAATCACACTTTAAGTAGTTTCAAAACGTAATACACATGCAAGTTACGAAGACATAAATTAAGCATGATTAACATAACCAAAGAAATGAGCAAAGAGCTCGTAAGCTAAAAAATATCACAGAAAAGGGTTATGTGTACGAATCTTTCAAGTATTGCTAAGTTAATCATGTTAGAAAAAAGTAGACGACGCATACATATCCTAATTACTCACACAATTTCTAACATGCATTCATTCATTGATCGATGAGAAACATGATTTTCGAAAAAAAATCACGCCCAATTTTCCAAAAATCAAGACATGCACATATTTAACATATTCTCCTAAATGTCACATACATTCCCCTCCCCACACTCAAGACGTTGTCCTCAACATAACAATTATGTAACATAAGGAAGAGGAGAAAGATTGATAAGCGAACTTCCCTGAATAAGCCAATGTGCATGCTTTGTACGGTTCCTCCCCATACTTGAGATTTTGAATTCCCTGTGATTACTTAAAACACAAACATTAAAACTGAAAGTGCAAATAAAAAGATAAAATAAAATATATGATAAGCTTGGGTTGCCTCCCAAGTAGCGCTTTCTTTAATGTCTTTTAGCTAGACATCGTTCAGTGGTTTCAAGGTGGTTAAAAAATAATGATTGCTGATATGACCTGCTTAAGTAATACATGGCGGTCCCTCGAATGAGCGCCTCTCTATCATGCTCCTTACTTCCCCTTAATAACCATGTCATTCTTGACTTGCGGCGTATTGAACTTGCCGCCAACCATATCCTCCGTTCGGCTAGTTGGGTATGGGATCTCCAGTTCACTCGCCTTGACAGGAAGCTTGAATTTCTTTATGCTTGCCGAGTTGCTCATCCTCTACACGGACTTCTTCCGTTTTGACCTTCTCCGCCACTTCCTTCACTTGCTCTTCTTCTTGTATCTCTTTTTGGCCCTCGACAGCATTCCTTTTTTGCAGCTTCCTTCATGGCGCATATCTTGGCCATGTATTCTCCGAATTGATCTTTTGGCTTTCCTCGTTTTAAAGCTGCCAGAAAGGGAACTTTTGGTTGGTATCGCCTAACTAATGGTGGATAGATCTCTTCCTCGCTTAAACGGTGCAGCAGTTCTCCTTCGATTTTTCTCCATATTGCTTGCTAATGATCTGGGAGGGCGTTGTTGAAGAGTCTCATCTATCACTCTGACTTGTTTCTCTAATGCTCTTAATGAGGACTCGGTATCTTGCAGTCGGGCTTCTTGACTATCCAAGTGATAATCGAGCTTCTCCATCAACTTGACAAACTTATCTTCAAGCTTATCCATCCGACACTCTGGAGCATCCTCATAATTTCCGCCTTGGAACCCATGTTCTCTTTGATTCTGAAATTCTAGAGGAGCTCGTTGATGATTTTCGAAGGTCATGTTCGGATGAACTTGGGGGGCATAATTTCTTAGACCTTGGTAGTATCCTAAATAGTCCACCTGCTCCATCGAAATAATGGATGGACAGTTGCGTCATGGTTTCCACCGCAAGTATTACATAGTGGGATATATGTAGGGTATGGACGAGGAGGCACGAAAGCTATGGGGATCATCGGGCATGCTGCAACTGTACAGTGTTAACGGCTGACTTCGTTGTAAGATTCAGCAAGACTGCATTCATTAAGGTCTGCATTTGAAGGCCGTTTGCTTTAATTTGTTGTTGTAGGACGTCGAACTTAGCTTTGAATGCGGTTGTCTCGACGACGTCATACATTCCTGGCGATTACTATGCATGCGATTTACCTAGAATAAGAGAGAAAATACTCGTAAATAATAATAATAATAATAATAATAATAATATTAATAATAATAATAGAGCTAGAATAATAAACTAAAGTTTTTCAAATATCAATAGCTCCCGACGAACTATCCTACGCTCAACAGGCAAGTGTAGCTATCGAAAATAGTATAGAGTGGCAAGTATTCGAGTATCGAACCCAAAGGACCATATACTTTAGAAAAACCGTCGTTTAAATATCCTAGTAATTATTTTTGGTTGTGGAAACGTTAAATAACAATACTTAAAAATACAACTTAGTAAAATGGTACGAAGAGGAAACCCTTATGAAACAAACGTATTTAAGACTTCGAATCCCCCTATCTCGACCAAAACAAATATCACGTGTAAGTAAACAAAACTATAATTAGACCGTGGATATTCTTACTACATGCGTACGAGTTACATAGTTGGCGAAACTGCGCCTTACCACATAATGATCGCAAACAACTAATCAACGAATTAAGTAGCCGGTCAAACTTCCCTAACTAGTCAACCAAAGACTGCATTAAGGTATGGTGCATCCCACTATTATATTTAACTCTAATTCGGCGGGGTAGTTCAACCTATCTCTAGCAATGAGTTTATTCCGCTCATTTACGAGTGGTCTAATCATTCGCCCCTCTCTAGAGCGTAGCTCACGATTTCCCAACTACGTTAACTTACACACATATACATGATCGAGCTAACTAGACAATTTCAATCACATAGACATAATCAAACTCATCTGCTTCATAAACGAGTCATAACAATAGCAAACCATCAAATACGCGTAAACATACGATCGATCGCGTTAGGGTTCATCTCATCTCAAATATACAATATTTAGCTACTCATAATGATCACAACAAAACACGTAATTAACATCGGATACATCATAAATGCTTCCCTGAATTCGACTCCGAAGTTAATCCCCGTTCTTTGCTAAGTAATTTATATCGAGCACGTGGTGCGCGAACTAAATATGTGTGGGAGGTGTTCTTGGTTTTTAGAGAGGCAACGTGTTTGTAGCTTAATAGTGTACTTTTACCTCACGTTCCTTCCCCAAACATTTTATGAGAGCTGCCTGATATCTCTTTTTTATGGCCTTAGTTATTCCTTCGTGTGGGTGTACAGCTTTTTTTATTTTCATCGTGTATATGGCTTCTCCCTTTTATAAGATCCTTATCTTCTTGTGCTTCACTTTCAACGCAATAACGAAGGAGCCGTATTGCAAGATCTTGAGCAGCCATCGCAGCCAAAAGAAATACCATTTTTCCCAAACGAGATCTTTCCTTGGACCTATACCTCAAGTAAAGAGATAAGTTCTTAAAGACGTTTGTCTTTATGTGCTTGAGTTTAACACTTCACAGCTATGAAAATGCGTTCACGGCCTCGTACAAGTCCCTTCATGGCCGTGACGACATCGGGTCCAAAGATAGATGTTTCGGCCTTCGTTCACGGCTTCGGATGTTGGCACTCACAGTCGTGACAACTCTCCTTCACGGCATGGTTTCTGCGTGTTCCCGGTCGTGAGGACTCCGGGCTAGAAAATGGCTCCAGATAGAGCTGTCAAAACGGGCTTGGGCCCGCTGGCGGGCTCTGACCTCCGGTAAGCCCGCGGCGGGGCGGGCGGGCTTACCCTCGGGTAGCCCGCCATAATAATTAAAAAAATTATATTATTTATTATATAATATTTTTTTTTTGGTGCAAGGTTCCTTTTATATATATAGGGTGAAAGAGTACACAATGAGTGGGAGCATGATCTCCACACAACCAACCAGTAACACGCTACTGGGGACAAAATGGACCCTAAAAGGATCCTAGAAACTACCATTTACCAAGCCACCCGCCACAGGCGGCGGATAGCCAGCCAACCAGTAGAGAACTTATTTCGTATTATTACAAATATATATAATAATTGGTACTTAATAACATAAATAGATTAATATTAAAAAAAGTTTATTAAATTTGATATATTTTCCTTCATTTTCTTATTTTTTTCCAATTTTTATATTATTTTTTTCTATTTTTTATTATTTTACTTTTTCCTATTTTTTAGTAATTTTTCTTATTTTATTATTTTCCAGGCCCGCCATCACAGGCGGGCTACGGCCGCCCGCCCCGCCGCCCGTTTTGACAGTACTAGCTCCAGATGGCCTTCACGGTCTCTTGCACATCACGGCCGTGAAGGTGTTTTCCTGCAAAATAGCAGCAGGTTAAAATTTCAATGGTCTCGGAGAAATACGAAACTTCCGTAAAAACGTTTGATTTGTTGTGAAATCATAATATATGCTAATATTTATCGAAACGACTTCACTTATCATGCAAAAGAAGTAAATTTTTTAACATATATAAATGTAAGAAAATATGTTTATCAGATGTATCACTTTCTTTATTGTTAATTGGTTTTAGAGTAGAACTCTGTTACGGGTTTGGATCGATCCGATCGTAACATAAACATGGGCATGAATGATGATAGCCTCGTGTAGATATTAAAATCACGAGAAGAACAATCAACGAGAGTAAATTATGCAACGATGAATAACGTGATTCTGATGAAAAACTCATTCGGTCGATTTCCGAAAATAGAAAATCTACTACGTTAGCATCATCCGTTTATCGATTCAAAGGAAATAAAATGTAAACCAAAGGACTAAAATGAATTTCGGAATAATAAGCATTGGGAGTTTCTCCACGTTGCAATATTACGAGCCAGACTTATCCTTTTATCAGGTTGCAATATTTTTTTCCTATATAATTTACGAAGCTTGTTATATCATGTTATTTTTTTTTTGGGTAAATTTTCCGAAAATAAAAGACGAAAGGAAGTACAGTGAAAAGGTGGACCAACCCACCCACAAACCAGTAACAGGCTACTGGTCAAACAAGCACAAACAACACAGCAAGCCAAAACCCACACAAACACCAAACAAGAAGAACAGCCCAACCATCAACCAACATGCCACATTCGCTTGATAGCCGCCACCTGGAAGGCAAACCGCGTGTGAACCGTGTCAAGCCGTGAACAAGCCGAACCGAGAACCAACGAAATCACCTGCTGAGGAGATGAGGAGATGTTCTCTTTCCAATGCCTATTCCGCTCCTTCCAGATGTGATAAACCAATGAGGCAACCAAGTGACGGAACATCACGTGAAGAAGATGTTGACCTCAAATCTAGTCCGTATGGTTAAACTTCTGAAATAAGTCAAAATTAAATGGCTTTGATAAGAGGTGGCAACTGGGTACCGCCGCCGCTACCGGCGTTAATAAGCCCTCAGCGGCAACGCCGTTTCAGCACGCGCGCCACGCTTTCCTCTCCGCCACGTGGCGTCATGGGACATGTCGACTGGGTGAAGGAAACCGAGAGCTTCTTTGTAGACGATTCCCGACCCATCATGTTGTTCGATGGTAAGCACGATAAATGGAGTCGTTGCTAAAACTTTAATAAAGAAGACGGCGAGGAGGAAGAAAAAGCATTGATTACATAATTTTAGCTTAATTATGTTTCTTATGAATTATTAGTCTGGGAATTGCTCATAATTTGTTTTCTTTTGGGCGCACTGAGTTTGCAATATTAATTACATTAAAATAATAACGATGTCCCCACATAATTTACCGGATATAGTGTAGTGATGAAAATGAGGAGTAACAAAACATTGACATGCGCTTACATATATATAATTTTATTTGTACGGAAGTTAATCTTTACTGGAACACAACAACATATTTACCGTAATTAAATTTATGTAACCTTCCCAGGTGTTTGCAATTTATGTAATGGAGGAGTGAAGTTTGTTCGCGACAACGATAAAAAGAGGTATGGACGGATATTTTATGATTTTGGATCGAATAGTCAAATTCAACATATGGTACTATAGTTGCTTTGCTTCTATTATCACACACCTTTGGCTGACCCCATGTGGTTACCATCAAAGTACTTACTTCAATGTGTTATATATTTATTAATTTTTTTCTCATTCATCACAGTATCAATATATATCGTTTTATTTACTACGTAAGGATTATCAGATATGAAGCTCTACAAAGTGAAGCAGGCAAGAAACTATTGCAGAGATGCGGTAGGGCACCAGATGACATATCGAGTGTTGTGCTGGTAGAAAAAGATAGGTAATTATATATACTAGTATTTTTAGCACATTAAAATAAAATTAATTAATAATTAATGTAGAAAAATTTGATTGGTTAAATGACACAACAATTTAATGTTTTTATCCATCCCACACTTCTTAATGTACGTATGAATTTTAGTAATATTTGGTTATTCCTCTTCTATATCCATCGGTATTGCAAATGTGTTCCGGTGAGAGAATTTAGTTTGCTTTAGATCCTATATCAAATCAGAAGCTGTGCTGAAGATCATGGAATGCATTGATTTGCCATTTCCCCAGCTAGCATTCCTTTTCAAGTTGGTGCCCCTGTAAGTTAATCAAGTCACAACCAAAGTAATATGATATAATTTAGTTTCGGTATGTGAGCTTAAATTAACATTTGCGCCGACATATGTTCTCTTATTTGCAGATTAGTGCGTGATGCTGTGTATGATAACGTAGCAGATAACAGATACAGCTTCTTAGGTCGTGCTGATTCATGTGAGATATAGAGAGAACATAGTGTGTGTATATTTATATACTCTTATATTAATGGTGAGAGTGAGTTAAAAACTGCTTTTTGCTGTATCTATTAACCAACCATAATTTGACTAAATTAATTAATAAATTAACTAAATCAAACATAACCACCCACTAACATTTATCCTTATATTTTTAGTATTATTATTTCATGATTAAATATACATAATATTATATAGATATGTGTGTGCAAACTACTGGTATATATAGAGAGAGTTGTGGGGGTGGGGTGGAGATCAATGGGCAGTTGTTGAATTTTATGAACATGGAAGGAAATGACGATGATGGTGTAGTATTCGTCAGGTGCGGGTTTGGATAGTTTTGGCGTCGGCAATGCTGTCATTCAAGAAGATAGATCTTCATTTTTCTCTTTTTTGCAAAACAATTATCGAATGTAACATATCTTTCCATTGAAACATTTGAAATCTATGATCATAAAAGGAAAAAGAATGGCACAACCAGTGACGGATCGAGAATCTAGAAGTTGGGGGGTCACCGGTAAATTAAATTTTGAAAGATTGGGGGGGGGGGGGGTTCAAAAGTAAATATAAGAAACTTTATTGAGGAGTAACAAAAATATAACAAAATGGACACTATATGGTCTCGAACCCGAGTTAGCCACATAAATCTACTTAAGAAGACAGCTATCACCACGACACCAAATGAAATTTCTTTAATTGGAATACATAGTAAATTTTAAAACAGACTTGGCTGGGGGTAAATGGACCCCCCATGCCCCTACATAGATCCGTGCCTGGGCACAACCAAACAATGAAATATGGATATACAAAAGACAACAAAGGTGAAAAGACGATTAAATTTGAGCTAACAACACTATGGTCTGCAATACTTAGAGCAAAAGATGTCGAGATGATTAGAGTTAATTTTGGAAGGTGGAGGATAAGACCGAAGTCATTCTTGTTCATGTTACTAATGACCTCCACCTAGGCTGCCACACGCCGAGTTTCATTCCACGTCGTTTACCCAGGAAACCAATTCCCGACTGGACATAGCTCGCTACCGAAGGCCACCAAATCCACCAAATTCGTCACTCCACGTGCAGAAGACTCCACTCGTGCTCCTTTGTGCGCTCAATACGTCCGAAGACAAGGGTTTTAGGGTAGGGTGATACTAAAGATCGCTCATTGGTACAGATTTTGCAAATGTAAGCTAATGAATCACGTGCATTAACTTCATATGATCATGCTAAGAATAAGCCATATCAACACAATAGTCATGCATGATCACTTACCATAAATACCACACTTACTTTCCTTTCGTGGTGATCTCATCCGATGTTAGCATATTCCATATATAGTTCCACTCAGCATATTATCAATAGTAAGCTCAATCAACTGATTTCTTTCCCAAAATATGATAGCCAATTCGCACAAGGAAAGATTTGATCTACTTTGTATAAGGTAAAGACAGACTTTCCATGTATGGTGATCTCATCTGATTTCAGCACGTCCATAAATAGAGTCAATCAGAATCTTACCACATATAAGCCTAATCAATTAATAACTTTCTTTTTTTTTTTGGAAATGGTCACTAAATAAAAAGTACACAGGATCCGCTCAGAGAGCACATAACCCACCGGTAACAGGCTACCAGCTCACATCCAAGGAAAAAAGAACAGGTCCCTACGACAGAGCAAACACAACCCCAACGGCAACAACAAACCAAGACAACTGTACATTTGCATGCCGTATCATCCAACGTCAACGTGAGGACCAGCAAAGGAATATCTGCGGCATTGTTCGTCGTCTCGAGATTAGCTAGAACCTCAAACATGTTGCGATGGGCGTAAGGGTAGGGTGTCCCAACAACCTTGCTAATGCAGGCTTCGTCTATGCTAGGTCTACTCGAACGCTTATCATGTTCAAAATTACGAGTAGAGGTGCGTTTCCTGCCGTCCCCATCAAGGCCATCCACGTTGGCCGCCTTAGTAACAATGGCTTTTCCTTTGTCAACAAGCGACTGCCTTCTCGACTAGGTGGCCGCCACTCATATTCAACACTACGGGCATGACACCAGGAGGCCACCATCCTTAGTTGGGATGTGGACATTGAACAGCTCAACCAAGGGTCCGCCAGGCCAATTTCAATGCACATCCTAGCATACTCAAGGCCAGCGTCCGCAAAGAGAGGCTTTCCAAGCACACTTGCAACGATTCCTAAACCGGCTTGTGTCCAAAATTCTGTTGGGACATTCCGGAGTCTAACCCAAAGCGGAACAGCCGAGTGCGGTTTCTTTTCAAAGGAGAACACTGTACGCCACTTCTCGAGAAAGAGTGGCTATCCCTGTAAGAGCCACAGACCGCCTTCCAAAGCCACGACAGCCGCCTCCTCCGAGCTAAATCGGAACATGAAAAATCCATTAATCATCGATCTAACCTCGACAAGGTTCTTCCAATAGACATGACATAGCGTTCCACATGTGGGAAGTACGGTCGCTTCCCACGAGCGTGTGACCCTTGTTGAGCAACTTCCCAAGAGGGCCGAGCCGCCGCAATACCATCAACGACAGTGGGCGCCGTGTAAGATAGAGGAAGTCGAACCGAGCTAGGTGACCCTCCACGGCTAGTGAGTAGCCGGTTGCTGTTAGTGCCAAGAACAACATCGGAGAATGACGGACCGGGGTATGGGAGTCCTAGTTGGTGCGCCGCCCTGAACGGGCTGTGGTGCTGTTCTGGTGTGTCGTCAGTCACCGGCAAAGGTCTAGGTGTGGATGTAGGCCCATGCGCTGTAACAGTAGAAAGGGACGGAGCTGAAACGTCATGGCCGACAGACGCATTCTCCGCGAGTGGATCGGGGGTGGAAGAGTGAAGGGCCACCCTGGTAGAAGCCACAGGCCTCTGCCCGTTGGGGAAGCCCTCCGGCCCAGTGGCATTCACCTCCACCGCAGCATCGGCACCCGTTTTCAACGTCGGCCCTGTGCCCAAAGCCGTCATCGTCAGGCCCATGTCACGATTAGAGGAGGCCCTAGATGGCCCAATAGAGGAGGCCCTTGATGGGCTAGTTTCTTGGCCGTCCCAGTAATAGTGGGCCCAGGTGGAGAATGGGTCGCCCCAATGAAGAAATCCCACAGGGCCCAAAAGAGCTAGCAGGGATCTTCTGGGCCGGCCCAGTGATATTGGCCCCAGATGTAGATTGGGCCTCAGCCATGGGAACCCTAGGCCCATTTGTTGTGGATTTTGAAGCCCTAGGGGAGCCGGGATAGTGATGCGCCGCCTCATCTGACGACGGCTGGTCGGAGTCGGGCAGGTCGGAGTCGCCGGGTTGAACATTCCCATGAGAACCTTTGGCAAAAGGCGGCGCCATTCCCCGGTGGAGGAGCGGGCGGTGATCCTCCTGAGAGTTGCGCAGCGGCTCGTTTTTGGTCCTGTAGCGCTTGCGACGGTGCATTTTCTAACGCGGTAAAGGCGCGGTCGGTGTGGTAGGCCAGGCGACCATATCGGCAGACCCGTGCAACGACGACGTAGTGGCTACTTTGGGTGGCTGGGGGTGACTAGCGCCACCCCGAACGCGCGAAACGAGGGCCTCAAAGGCCGCCATGTCAAACCTATCCAAAAAGTCCGGTATTGTCCTCTTCAGTGCAGCATAATCCGGCCAAATCCCATCGAGCTAGCCGAAGCCATGGGAGGCGACATCAAAGGGGATATGGGAGGTTGAAGACAACGAAAGGTTGTGGGACGAAAAACTCGCGAAAGCTTAATGCCCTTCCATCGCCGTCTGAACCCGGCGAGGGAGGGTGGTCGGGGATTCTCCGACCACTGTCAAGGCGACAGTGAGGTTGTCGGCTGTGGGTTGGGGTCTTGGACGGTGGTGGAAGGTGATGGGTTACTTAGGGTTTGTTAGACAGCTATCTTAGAGAGAGAAATTAGAGAGAGAAAAATTATTGCCCTTCAATTAGTAACATCCCAAAATACAATTCCTAAGTCGCACAAGGGAAGCATGATCATTGATTCACTAATTTTAAAGTCAATTAAGATTGCACTCAACGGATATCTCATACTATTCATTCCTAGAATAACTCAGCCACATGTACAGCTCAAACAGAATATTCTTTCCATATAGAACACACAATCATTCATATCCGGGTGATCACAGCGATATTCTTTCCTAAAATAACTCAATCACGTTTTCAGCTCAATCAGAATATCTTTTCCATATATAACATACAGTCATTCATATCCGGGAAATCACAGCGATATTCTTTCCTAAAATAACTCAATCTCACAGACGGTTCACATATCACTCAATATATTATCTTTCATATATATCACACAATTCCATTCATACGAAAACGTTCATAACCAGGTGATCACATCAATATTCCATTTAAGCACAAGATCACACAAATTCGATTATCTTAACTATTCAAATCACATTGAAGCACTTAATCAAATATTTTCACATACTTAAACATCATAAATCATACATATCGAGTTTTCTAAAACGCACTCTCCCGTAATTCATAATTACTTAGAATAATCAAAACTCTCATAATCATTTGGACCAAAAAGGTCTACACCTCCCTTCTTTGGGACCACTTGTACCGGACTGACCCATGCACTATCTGAAATGGGATAGATCATCCCTGCATCTAGTAGCTTGATCACCTCATTCTTGACAACGTCTTTCATATGGGGGTTGAGTCGCCTTTGGCGTTGAGCTACCGGCTTGAAATCATCCTCCATGAGGATCTTGTGCGCACAATAGCTCGGGCTGATACCCCTGATGTCGGATATCTTCCACGCCAAGGCCTTCTTGTGCGTTCTCAACACGTCCAAGTGCTGGACCTTCTGTCCATCGTCGAGGCTTTATGAGATGATGATCGGTAAGCCTCCATTGCTGCTGAGAAACTCGTACTCAAGGTGGTCAGGCAACGGCTTTAATTCCAGGACTGGTGGCTCTTCGACTGAGCTCTTGTCCTTGTCCTCTTCGCTGCTTTTGTCAACGGCTATTATGGGCTCGTCGACCTCCTCCTCACGCTCGTCGATCGCCATAATCATTCTTGTGTCCTCCTCGCTCAAAACTTGTGATAGCCTTTGCATAGAAAGAAAAAATCGTGCTCAAAAGCATCTAAATAATAACACTTATCATCATCTCGTTAGTCTTTTTCATCGTATCAGCCATATTGAACGTAACCTTTTCACCATCTACCGTCAAAGTTATCGTCTCATTCCTAACATCTATCATGGTCTCTCCTCTAGCTAAGAACGGTCTATCTAGAATCAATGGGACATTATCATCTTCCTACATGTCTAATATAATGAAATCAGCAGGAATCACGAACTTATCCACTTTAACTAAAACATCCTCGATAACACCTCGAGGGTACTTTAACTATCTATCAGCTAACTGCAAGCTCATTCTAATGGGTCGTGGTTCACCTCATCCTAATCGCTTGCACTAGATCAACTAAAGCACGCTCAACTACTAAATCTCCTATAAGACAGGGAATAGTAAAACTCTCCTGGGTCCTTAAGCTTCTTTGGTAGCTTGCTTTGGAGTATCGCCGAGCACTCTCCTCGAAGACATGCTGTGGAGACATGCTCGAGCTTCCTTCTGTTCGTCAGCAGGTCCTTCAAGAACTTTGCAAAACTGGGCATCTACGTAATAGCTTCGACAAACCATAAGTTAATATGTAATTCTTTACACATACTCATAAATTTACCGAACTACGCCTCATCCTTGTCCTTCTTCAACCGAGCTGAGTAGGGAACTTCGGCTGGTATGGCTTCACTGGTGGCCGCTGGATCTCCTTCGCCTTCTCTTTGTCAGATTCGACCTTTTCATTCTCAGCTTCGGCCTTCTCGACATCGACGCCTTTGATTTCCTCCACTTCTGGCTCGTCATGGCTCTCGAAGTTGGCATTCTCCTTCACTTTCTTCTTGGCGGGCACTTCCTGTAATTCTCTCCCGTTCCTCAAGGTCACCGCCTTGCAATACTCCATTGGGTTTGGCTCGGTATAGCTAGGAAGTGAACCTTGAGTACGCCACGCCAATTGTTTCGCCATCTAGCCCACTTGTTGCTCCAGCTTCTTGAGCGAGGGTCTGTGTTCTGGGCAAGGTTGTTCGCTTCCACATACTCCTCCATCTTCGTCATTCGACTCTCGTGGGCCACGGTGGTGTTGCTGAAATTTTTGAGGAGCGTCTTCATCATGTCCTTCATCCCTTCATATCATCAGTTTCTGAGCCCGCGGGCGCATTCTGGTACGGTTGTGGTGCCCCGTTTTGGAAACCGGACGGTCTAGGCTGAAATCCTGGGGGTCTAGACTTCGGGTCATTCCCTGTTGAGTCGTACCTTCAATAAGCGAAAATAAAGATTAGCAAAGAAGTAAATAACACGTCGAAGAAACAACGTAAAAATATTGTAGAAACACAAATAATGCAAATAGGGAAAACTAAGAAAACGTGAAATAAAAGTGGCTAAAGTACCGAACGACGGTGTTCCTAATATCAATCTATTCCCCGGCAATGGTGCCAAAAACTTGAGCGACACGCGGTGTACTAATGTAAAGTGCAGGTGCGACAAGTGATAAATAAAGCGAATACGTAATTACTATCACCGACGTGCGATAGGCTGTGGACCTATCGTTTGAGTGTAATAAGGTGAGTAAACGAGTATCAAACACGAGGAATAAACTTGATTACTAGTAATAACCTATCGACTCGATATCTAGCCTAAATAAAGCACACAGATTGTTTTGCGAACTAACCTAACAACCAACCCTGAGGCAACGAGAGATTAACAGAAATGACTAAAACTGGTGGGAGTGCTTTCAGATGATAAAGATGTGCTCGGGATTCGAATCCCCTAGGTACTATCGACTAAGACAATAAGATATCGTTCCTACGTGATTCTTGAGTAAATCGCAGTAATTTCCTACCCACTCACGAATTTGCTATCGCCATAGACGCTCGCGGGGATCCAAGATTCAATAGTTACTAACGGCGAGGATCGAGTATTTGCTTTCGCCCTATACTCAAATTCTATCATCTACGAACTGCCTAATCGTTGTTTAGCTGTCGCCCTAAACGATTTTCTACACATTCACTTTAACACTTAAATACGACTTAACCTAGCGTTCATCTAATCCTAATCATATAGGGAATTTAGCTACTCATAATTTGCGGAAAAACGATGAAGGAAATAGAAAACAAGGAAGGAAGACTCATGATCTTGAGTACTGATGGATCTGGGATGATATCGTAGAAGAGTGTCCGTCCCTCGTTCAATTCGGCTCGAGTTAAGCGTTGATTCCATGTCTTGCGCTTTTTGAGTGCAATTCTCTGTTCTTGGCATCTCTTTTTCGTCTCTCTATGCATTAGGGTTAAGTTGTGAAAGGTCTCCCCTCTTTTTGAGTCGAAATTGGGCTCTTATACTGTCTTTCGCAAGCTTCAGGCCTGGGCATTGGGCCTCACGGCCGTGACTATCATCGCTTCGCTTTGCGTCGCTCGTTGGCATGGTTCACGGCCTCGTGCACTTTCACTCACGGCCTTGAACATCTTTTGCTTTGGCTCTCTGCCGTGGTTCACGGCCTGGTGCACTTTCATTCACGGCCGTGAACATCTTCTGCTTGGATTTCGTCACTCATTGCCCCTTGTCATGGCCTAGTGTAATATGATCGGCTGTGACTTGCTCCAGTGTTGTCTTCTGCCTATTGTCACGGGCTTGTGCACAATGTGTCACGGCCGATTCTTCCCTGTTTTTGTCGTACTTGCTCCGTTTCGCCTCGTTTTCGCTCTTTTTCGCCCGAGAGCCGTCCTGAGGTCCTTCAGGAAACTATGAAGAATACTCTATTATACCCTAATAAGTGGTACAATAAACATATCGATATACGTTTATCAAGCAATCTTGAGGGTCTCCTAGGCGGACTATCCCCTTGGTAACACGACGGAAAACCCCGAGACGTTATGACTCCTTTATCGTGATAAATAATTTTATTACATCATTTTATACATTGACGGGGGATGTCGACTCTTGATATTTATTTTTTTCCTCTACTATGCTAGCTAAGTTTCTATATTGTTACAGTCGTGTTAGGCTGATTGACTTTGTATTTTTATAATAGTATGTTATTGAGTCACATGAGTTTTTGTTATCATTTGTGATAAATTCTTCGATCGTTACATCATTGATATTTGATTGATTTGTCACTCCATGAGAATAGTAGATCGTTAGAACGAAGCGTAGGAAACCACGAAACAAAGCTGACTAGGGGAAAACTTGACACTAATTGTGTGGTTTATCGTGCTCTTCGATCTTCGAACCTAAAGCGTCTAGTCTAACCTCGGCGAACTTCATAGAGCCAAGTGCCTATGTAGGAACTATTATACATGGATGGTCACTATTTTATATGGTTACTGTCACTAGTACAGAAATCTTAATAGGCGTCACCACTATAGGCGAGGGTTGCTGGGGAAAGCGACGCTTTTATGTCGCTGTGGCATTTTAGTAATAAAATACAAGTTTTCAAAACATACAATGTCGGTTTCTATAAAACAACCGACGCAGAATGTTTTCGCTGACATAAGCGATGGTTGTTACGAACACCGACACGTAATGGGCAACAATGTGCGTCGGTTTTCTGAAATAACCGCCGCTTATGTCAATAGACGAATAAGCATCGATTACGAGCAACAACCGACGCGTATTAGTTTTTTAACTCGACCACCGCCCTTCAGACTTTATTTTTATTTTTCCGCAAACAACATCTTCCCCACCAAGTTCTGCAAAAAAGTCCTTCGATTTCACTGCAATTCGAAACGGCGATTCGGCTTCACTCGGAGGCTTTAGGTGCGTCTTTAGACATTTTCTGATTATTTTGCCCCAATTTCGAAATATATTTTGTCGAATTTGAACGATTTTGTCCAATCTTTCGTGCATTTGGATTTTTATATGTGGTTAATGTTATAAATATGTAACTAATCGATTTATTTGGGTTGATTTGGGGATTTTTAATTCGAAATTAGGATTTGGGCGAATCCAAAATTGGTTGAGGCTTCGTTAGGGTTCTTCTAGCGTGGGCAGCTGCGGTTGGTGCTTCCTCGATTTATTGGGGCATCTACGGTAATTTTTTGTGCTCCGCTATATGTTTTAATTGTGTTTCTTCATATGAATATGTGTTTAATTGTTGCAATATATGTGCTTTTGGCTTGTATAAGCTTAGATTACCCGTTCAAGATTTGCTCATTAGGAAGAAACCTTAAATGGTCCCCATTTTGGGACCGTTCTTAGAAGTTTACTATCGCTTTAGGCTGTAAATGTGTGGTTGAGCTTCGATATTGATGAAGAATATGGGTTCATCTCCCAAAATGTTCTTTAGGTAGACTTATGAAATTGGATATATATCCTTTCCATATTTTTCGTCTACTTGGAGAACTATGGGGAAATGCTGCCGAATTTTTCTTAAATATGGAAGCTCGGACATGCATTTACTAGTGATAGTGAATGTTTTAGATGGGTTAGGTTGGAGTGATAAGGACACTGAAAGCCCGTTTGTCGATTATATGTGACCTATGTTTGCTTGTCCGAATTATTTGTAAAATTTCTTTGCTATGCTTTAGGTTCTTGTAAATGGATCGGAGTTGGATATGTAGTAATCGAACATCGGCTGAACTTTTGAATGGCGTAGAGGAATTTATGAAATATGCTGAACAGAATAGGAGAAAAAGGAGGCAATCGAAGATTTGATGTCCGTGTCGTAACTGTAATAACTTACGGTGGTGGAATAGTGCGACTATTAGGGAACATCTGATAATATCGGTTTTAAACCTGTGTATACTAGTTGGATATGGCACGGTGAGACCGTCATTGAAGCTAGTTGTGTGGGGAATCAAGTAGTAAATTAGTGCCACCAAATGCAGTGGATGGTGTTGTAGTTGACAGTTCGTCTGACGAAAATGATCGTATTGAGGGCATGCTTCGCGATGTTCAAAAGGATTTCGAAGAACGTCCTCCAATATTTGATAGTTTAGTTAGGGACACCAATATCCCTTTGTACAATGGTTGTTCAAAATACACAAAGCTATTTGTTGTGTTCAAACTGTTGTATGTCAAGGCAAAATCTGGAATTTTCAGACAAAGCTTCCTGCCGGTAATGAGCTTCCCACGTCACGTACAATGCAAAAAAGTTATATGCCCTTTAAATTTGCAGTATGAACGAATACATGCTTGTCCCAATGATTGCGTACTTTATAAGGACAAGTATAAATTGGCTAATAAGTGCCCAGTTTGTGACACTTGGCGTTATAAACAAAAAGATGAAGTCAATGGTCCTACTGCTAAGGTTCTGGCGTTCGTACCGATAGATCCTAGACTAAAACTTATGTTTTTCAATGCCGGTAGTGCTAAAATGTTTAGATGGCACGACGAAGACCAAATAAAAGATGGAAAGCTGAGACATCCAGCAGATTCCCCTCAATGGAGAAACATTGATACTTTGTTTCCTGAATTTGGAGTTGAAGTACAAAATCTTAGGCTTGGGCTTTGCACTGATGGGATAAATCCGTACGGTGACATGAGCAGCCGTCATAGTACGTGGCCGGTATTGCTCTGTATCCACAACCTTCCTCCATGGCTTTCAATGAGAAGAAAATACATCATGTTGCGTTATTAACATCGTTGGAACTCTTTTAAATATACTTGGTAAGACAAAAGATGATCTTAAAGCCAGACAAGACATAGTCGAACTTGGATTGCGGCCGAGCTACCACCAGTTGAGAAAGGAAAAAAGACGTTCCTTCCACCAGCTTGTTTCACACTTAGCAGAGCTGAGAAGTTAAAGCTTTTGCGAATGTCTTACAGGTATTAAAGTGCCATCTGGATATGCTAGTAACATAAAGAAATTTGTATCCTTAAAAGATCTGAAGTTAGTGGGATACAAATCTCATGATTGTTGTGCATTGGTGCAACATCTATTGCCAATCGCACTTCGTGGGATATTGTCGAAGCATGTTCGTCAGTGTATTTCAAAACTTTGTTTCTTCGTCAATGCTATCTGCAGTAAAGTACTTGATCCCGAGCTGCTAGACGACCTGCAAGTTGATGTTGTGATTACTTTGTGTCCTTTCGAAATGTTTTTTCCACCATCATTCTTCGACATCATGGTACATCTCATTGTTCAATCGGTGCATGAAATCAAGTGTTGTGGTCCATTGTACATGAGATACATGTATCAGTTCGCAAGATATGTGAAAGTCCTGAAGGGATATTTTAGAAATTGATATCGACCAGAAGGTAGCATTATCGAATGATACACCATAGGGGAATGTGTTGAATTTGCCACTTCATATTTAGGAAATGTGCAAGAGATAGGGGTTCCTACGTCTCGACACAACGGACGGTATGGAGGCAAACCGTTGACAAAGCCACAGTATAAGAATTTATTGAGCGAACTATGGGAGACAACCCAGTTTTATGTGTTGCGTCATCTGGATGAAGTTCATCCTTAAGTCCCACGTCTATATGGCACCAATTCGTGACGAAATATTAGCAGGATCTCGAACGTAGAACACTTGTCTAGCTTGTGTTGCAAGAATAAATGGATCATTAACATACTCCACCTTAAGTAAGTCAACCATTGTGAGTCCTAACTCAGGATCAATTCAAACGCCTCGTTTGTTATCCACCCATTGACATCGCAGTAAAACAAAGTTGACGTCATTTTTGTAAGCAAGTTCAATGATCTTCAATAAATCCATAATATGATTTCTCATTACTCGTAACTTTGACATCTTTTCCACGAGAAACCTCCCCAGACAATGCAATTAATGTGACCCCGCAATTCTGTGAGGCGCTCTTATCGTCTCGCTTCTTGGTGAAAAATGTATAACCATTAATGTTGAAGCCCTCAGATGTCGCAGCCACTTAATCATTTCACTTCCACTCGACCCATTTTCAGCATACACTGCCCTTTGTCTGAATCAACCTAAAAACGATTGGTTATGCTCCTTTATGAGCCATAACTCGGATTTCGTAGGATTGTCGCGACGCAACTTACGTGTTATTCCAAGAACGGGTGACGCGCTTTGGGAGGACATTAAGGTAAAAGGTTTATATTATTGTACATTAAGATTTAAGAACGAGCTTTAGTGATATCTCTAACTTTATTTTGCAGCGAACGTGGAACTTGCCCAATGATCCTTCCATCAAGGCAAAGGTTCTCAAAAAAGCAGGAGAGTTGCAAAAAAAAAAATTAGAAGAATAAATTTAATCAAAAGAAAGTGTGAAAGGGCCAAGTTTTGATGACGAGTACGATCACATAGATCATGCGGGGTTGGTTGCATGGAGGGAATATAAGGCGACCTCCCAGTTTCAGGTAAAATATTTATCCATTTAACTATATCTATAAATAATATATAATCTAGACTTTTAATATTTCAGGAGATTAGTGAAAAAGCGAGACACAGTCAGTCACACAATATTTATCCACACCATCTCGGCACGACGGGTTATAGATGGCTGATGGCTAAGTGTGCAATAGAAGATCCACTAGACCATATTGACTTTCCTGATCACTTGGTTCCTCTGTTGTAATGACCCTACTTCCTAACTAAATACTTTGGCGGATTTCCGCAAGGAAAGTCGCGGAGGACCCGATTTATCAAAATACTTTCTAAGGAAAACTAATATACATATATAACAAAAGTCGGGTTTTACAAAAAGCGTTATGTCAATACATCGGGCCGAAGCCCCAAAAATCTACCCCGACTAACTACACTACGCAGCTCCACAGGTCGTCCCATGTATTGCGCCGCCCTCAAAAGCCTGTGGAGTCACCGCCGCCAGCCAGCCTACAACTAACCCTGACACCCATCGATGTCGGGCTGAGTCTCACCTACAAAAATAAAACCCTGAGCAAAATTGCCCAGTAGGTGGTGGTAAAAACATGCAATGGCGTGCGTGCACTCAACCCAATCCCAGTCCTCACAACATGATCTAATGCACGCTCGAACCTACATCACTTCTCAACACATAACAGGGCCCTGGGCTAGACTCGGCACCCACGCGCACAATTTAAAAGTACGCCATATACCATGCGGTAGCCTACTCCTGGCCGCGCCAGGTTGCTCTTCCGCACACCATCTCCACCCGACGGTTTTACACCCCGAGTAGTGTACCACTAACCCGGGTAGACAGCTATCTCACATCTGGCTGCCGTCACTGAGCCAAATATATATTCGGTGGTATACACCTCGGGTGGCTCAATCCCGAGTAGACAGGTGTCGCAAACCCTATCTCCCACCAGGTGCCCAATCGAGTCTAACCCCGACTGCCAAAATCGGCAACTCTACCCAACTCATCTGACACCATAAGGCGTCACCGTACAAATACGGTACCTCAACCTCTCAAGTGACATGTAGTGCAATGCACACATAAGTCAATCACATACAACACTTAACGTCTCCCAAGTACTGAAATCACCTAACTCGTAAGACAATCGAACTAGGCCGAATGTTTAAAACTCCAAAAATAATATTTATATTTTAAAATATGGGTCGACCCTAAAATATAAATCATACGAAAATATTTTACTTTAAAAATGTTGGACTTAAAATAATTTTAGTTAAAATATTTGGGCCTGCCTTCGCGAAATCACTCGCCGAGTTTCGCGAATCGCCCGATTTAAATTGGTCAACTCCCGTGAACTCTAGGGTCAACATTCGAATTCGTGAAGCTTTCGCCGAATTTGCGAATCGCTTGATCAGGCCCGCGAAACCTGGTTTAAGCCCGCGCGTACCCCAACGGCACTCACAGTAACCACCCTGTGATTAGGTTGGCCCGCGAGAACTTAAAGTCGGCCCGGCTATATCTTACAAATCGCGAACGGCTGCAGCCCGAACTCCGGTCCTTGAAAACTTGTTTCACCCACACACATCGAAAACCTTTGGGCCCGCGACAAACTTTCGAGACCCGAAACCAATTCGGCCGACTCCCTATTCATTTTAAAATCATTTCACTCAATTCGCGAAATAAGAAACGGCCCGCGAAACTCCTTTTCGAGTATCTTATCCGGATCTTTTTGAGTACAACTTCGCGAAACCATGAGGACCCGCGAAACTTCTATATCACGAACCATCTTATTCGAGTATTCCTTTTCGAGTATCTTATTCGAATCTTTTCGAGTATATTATATTCGGATACTATGTTAGAATTCACGAACTATATCACGGCCTGTGAAACTCCTTTTAACCTTTATATTAAAAAAAAACTCCGACCTTTACAAACTTCCTTCACTTCAAACGATTCCCGATTCACATAAACAATAATAGAACTCATATATTGAGTTCGAATTCACGTCATAACACATCAACAACATCATAGAATTTCCAAAAATCGTGAAATAAACTATTTTTAACTCGGATGACCTTTCATCCGAATTCTAAACATGTTTAGGACTGCAATACGTTTTAAAAGGGTTTGTAGGGGTTAAAAATTACCTACCTCACTGCAAGCTAAACTTAGATTAATTTCCTAGCTGGAAGATCGACTTGAGCTCACCAAAATCTGCTTCTCTCGTCACCTTCTATGCTCAAACTTCAACTAATCACCAAACCATGTAGAAATGTTAAATACCTAAGCTAGTAGGAGATTTGCACGTTAGGTAGGATTCTACTTCCTTAGCTTAGTTTGATAATTTCCTAAGTTGAAAAACTCGATCAAGCTTGCCAAGAAAATTCCCATCTGGTTCTTCGTTATAGGGTTATAGTGTGATGGCAAGCCTCAACGTTATTACCCCCCCCCCCCCATTAAGAAATCCCATGCTTATCCTAAGTTAGTTGCTTTATTTATTTCCTTGGCCTTTCTTAATTCATTTGCGTTTAGTTGGTTTTATGAAATTGAAAATGAGTATTTCCACGTATTAAGGACAAAGTGGCGACGACACTTCAACGTGTTTTTCCTTGTTGTGAAGGAATTACTAAGTCCAATTAAAAGGATTCCAATTTGGCCAAGCTACTTAAACAAACTATTATCATGGGTCTTTTTATACTTCTCACCCGTTATAACCATTTGGCCAATATATTACATTTCCATTAAGTTGGGCCATTTACTATTTTTGGCCTCCTTACACTTTGGGCTTACTTCTTTATGATTCTTATTATTTCTTGGGCTTCGTAAACCTTTCGGCCCATCTTAGTTTATTTAACTCCCCTATTCATTATATTCGACTTAATTCCCGAAATTCGGCTTTCTTCGAAAATTAACTTCATTAATACAGACATGTACAGGACTAATCATAATCAAATCCGTGTTAAAGTTAATTCGGAAATATGTTTCTTCAAAAGTCACTACAAAACTGCCAGAATTTCTAAAGATTCTTTTCCGAGAACTTTATTCTTAGTATTTTCTTTATTATTATCTGTAGTAATCCCGCTTAAAATTTGCGGGTATTACATCTGTTGTCCACGGGAAATGAAAGAACGAAAAAATTATCCGACCCCGCACAAAGAAAAGGGATGATGGAGGTTATGTCATCGGTGGTTGCGCCACGAGGGATCTAGTCGAAAACATTGTAAGTTGTTGACCTTTT
>JAPQWV010003294.1:0-43312 GCA_027422505.1 Craterostigma plantagineum
ACAATGCGAAAAAAACACATAAAAGTTCGAATAAGCCTTAAAACAGCTGCGAAATTCAGAAAACTAAGTCCAATCGATCACGCTTTGGCTCTGATACCACTTGAAGGTCACCAGACACCTCAACGATTAATCAATGGGGAATCAAATATAGAGTTACGTAGTTTTACCTTGAGTGTGTGTTCTTGGTGGGACTCACGTGACAGCGTTTTAGCAAATGAATGATTCAATCTATAATGAGGAGTGTTTTAGGGTTTTATACATGGAATTAGGTATAAACTCATTGGGCCTCTAAATGGCCTATTACAACTTATAAACCACAAAATACATCATACGGAAATTACAAGACTTAGACTAAATTATTTTGGACATTCTAAAATATATTCCTAACAGTCTCCGACGAAAAATACGGGCAAATAGAACAAATTTATTCGACGTTGTTATTTCAAACGTTTTTTATTTTTAGTTCTTTGCTCCCTGATATTATAGGTTTTACCTAAATACAACTGCATCTCATCTATATTAACTGGAAAATACAACATATCCCGAAACCATTATTGAAATACATTCAAACGATTAATAGGAAGAGATGTTAAGTTTGAATTTTCAGTACACTGCAGACGTGAGGTGGTATAATTCCTTAGTTACAAAAATAACTTTCTCGGTGGTGATAACAACGACAAAAGAGGAAGAAAACTAAACAGAAAAACCATATGATGTTTCTTCGTCACATTGTTGTTCTTCAACTGCGTTGTCTCTTCGTTTTTCTCAGCTCTTCAATTCGAACTTTGACTTTCCAACAAGAAAAGCATAAACCTAAAACAAAAGATAAATTCCAAACCCTTTCCACGTAAATATTGATGATTCTAACTCAGCACGATTAATGTTGCTACCTGCAAAGATGTTGCGGCACTTCAATCCATTGTATATGCAACTATAATCATCGCCAACGGTGCGTATATAGTGCAAGCGTGGCAGAATACATACTTGAGGATTTGGTCCTTACAGCATGTAATCAGACTGTAGGGATTTTTTCAGGTTCAATTTTATCCCAATCCCAAGACATATAAACTTGTGGGGGTTTCCTCTCTAAATTCAGTTGGCAAATAGAGGGAGTTAGCTCACAAGCTTATATACTTGACCAACTTATTCCATTTATCCGATGTGAGAGTTGGGTTGACACACAACACAGACAGACTAACATTGGTAATGAAAGAACATCGGTTGCAGACGACTCAGCAAGGCGTTTACGATGATGCTTGTTAATTAGACGCTATTTCGACATCATGATGAGCTGATATGGGCATTTCAAGAATTAGGCTGGATTGTACATCGTGGTACCTTTTATTGATCAAGCCTAGATAGTAGTTACTAATCTCTTGTTCTTGTGGTCTATATTTAATTCTTTTCTTTCGCTGTTTTGTCCGCTCCTTTGCACCATGTTTTTTAAATTATAAACGTCCTGTAAATTAATCTTTGTTTCTAAAATAATAGCATGGCATTGGAAGCGTAGCTTCGAAGTTCAGAACATAAAACCTAAGAACATACATTAGCTAGTTACTAGTGATGAAACAAAAACCGAGAAGTCACTTTAACTTTTTACAGAAGGTAGCAAGAGATTAGGAAAAAAATTGCATACTTCTTTTTTTTACGTCATTCATTCGTCGTATGAATTCAGCAAACATAGATCTTGTTGTATAAAAAAAAAAAAAAAAGACCTGATTGACTGCAACACAGGTCATCATAATCAACTGTCTCTTTTTATTCTCATATGTTTTCTTTACTATGTCATGGCTCATAATGGTACAATACAACACCACGGGCGCCAAGTTAGTTATTAAGCGTCGAAAGATTAAGTGTTTTGCTGCATCGAGTTAGTCGAAGCGTTGAGGTTTTACGCAAGTTGATTTTTAAGGTCATTCATCATAACACATAAGAAAGCAGCGTTTCAAATGTTTATTTAAAACCACGCCATAACAGTCAAGATGACGATTTGCGTTTTATTCTACCATGGTTCTTTGAAAGACAAAAAAGAAAAGGAAAAAAAAAAGCGCAAGTATGAAAATAGCCATAGCATCGCACAGTGCGACGCCTTTTTTTTTATTATTTTCGGAACTTCTTCTTCTTCTTCTTCTTCTTCTTCTTCTTCTTCTTCTTCTTCTTCTTCTTCTTCTTCTTCTTCTTCTTCTCACATGGTTCACTCTTCGTGTTCAAACGGATGTTGATCGTACCTCATTTTACAGACGTCCAATTCGACCCATGCGTTAACCGAAAATTCGCAAGTTTCAAAGAGATAGTCCGCAGCTGTGTCCAAACATTCCTTGCAATCCTCTTCCGAAATACCTCCTCCAGTGCACTTTGCGTAGTTACTAAGTTCGTCGCTTTCTTCATATATCATGAATCCGTCTTCGTGAGGAGTTGAATACGCCATGTCTGAAAACAGCGCTGAAAACTAATGCTGCGTACTCGCCATTAGGATCATATTTATCATCACTGCAAAAGTGTTCAGGTTCATCTTGACCGTGTATGGTCGATATATTTGTTAAAAATAGAGTGAAGACGATGAGGAGAACGGCGTTCGAATGTTGGGACATATTTTAAACTTTCGTGGGGGCTTTGTTTTTAATTTCTTTTCCTCGCTTTTGAATGATGATGATGTATGGTGGTTAATTATTGGTTTGCTGATATTTATATAGGAGTTCGTATGCCTCGCTTTGATCGTTAATTTTTTTATTTTACTATTCCATGTCTTTATGTGATCACTCACTAGCTAGTTCTGACATATAATGGGTACTCGATTAATCCAATATTAATTAGTCGCTGTCTTCATTTGGGGCGAACTACAAATGCCATGTCAAACATTACAGACAAAGATCGTGGGAAACATCGACGGCGGTAATGAATAAGATTCTTCAGTTATAATGCAAAAAGAGAATGACGAGGATATAATACAGAAAAGGTCATGGTATGATTAACCCTAGGATATATCTATACGATGGTAAAAACAACTCTTATAAGTTTTATTTAAATGGGGAACAATATGAATATTTTCGAAGAACATAGTCGAAGCGATTATATTACTATTTATTTATTTGTTCAATGGTTAGCCTTGACGAGCTAATAGTTAATACCGATGTCTTTCAAGCACCATATATGACGCTCTTGGCAGTTTGTAACTCCTTTATCACGATAAAAATTGAAAACTATGTTTTCAAATATGAAGCCAAGGAATTTGTTCTTATCGAAATTCGAATCCCACTGAATAATTGGCGGGAAATAAATTTCATTCTGTTATTGTTGTTATTATTTTATTATTATTAGATCAATCCGATACAAGCAACGAGGTTTGACGTTGCTATCTTCGCTGTGGCGAACTTAATGCCATGTTAAACATTTCAGACAAGGATTATATAGCAAACATCGAAGAAGCTGAGGCAAACGTTATAACTAAAATTTTACCAATTAACTTTTCTGATTGATCATCTCACTGTGAAACTAAATTATTCGTGCATAATAGATACGACAGGGAAATATGTCTCTCTCCCTACATAATAACTATATATTAACCAATCTATATACATTCATTATTACCTTTATCCAACGATTACAGCACTAATTTGCCTCTAACAAATTGCATGACGCCCATTCTGTTGAGAACCAATAATTGTTCCTGCTTAGAGCAATAGAACCGTGGCACTGGCTGCTGTGCGATTATAAATATTAGAGTTGCACCCTCACAATCAGCTATAACTTTTGGCGCAACGATAAGCGCTTGGTCCTAATACATTCTTTTCTTTTCTAAATTCATTCATGAAAAAAGTCTTTGTCACTTTGAGTTGAATAGTCAACAAGTTCCAATCTCTTGGCAGTTTTGTACTCCGTTTATTTGGATGAAAAGTCACGATGATTCAACGTTAAAGTGATATTTCCTTCATTGACGTATTTCCTTCCCACCAATAAGCCCTTCCCCACCAAAATTGTCCCACTTTGTCTCAGTGAAAGATTCAACGCGTTTTTGATGCCATGGAGAGGTGTGAAGGTTTTCATAATGTGGGAGGTGTGAAGTGTTGTTAACGCCGGCGGATGCGATGCGAACGAATCGGTAGTATAAGAAAATTTCGAGTTTGTGCGAAGCACAATTTCCTTAAGGCAGATTTCCCTATATGGAACTGCCTCCCAGGATACGTCGGAAGAGCGTGACTTCGTCGTGCACTGAAGAAATCACAGGCGAACTTGAACAGATTATTTGAACAGTAATATTTGCTTGATATTATTTCGTTAGAATTCGTATATCCATCTCCCTGAGTCAAACGCTTTATATAGGGAGAAGACAACCTTACTGAAGAGTAAGTCTCTTCGGACACACCTTTTGCTTCAAAAAGTCATGGCTTTTCGCCATGTTCTTTCTTTCGAACTGTCACACAACCGTTCACTCAAGATGGGTTTCCGTTAGGCTTTAGAATAAATAATCAAAATAAAAATAAAATTTATTTCTTTTGGAAAATAATAATCCGGTCGCAAGAAGGCGGGTTGATCAGGCCCGTCAATTTTTGTCCAGCATTCTTGTGCGCGGGTCGCGCCCACACACGAGTCAACTGGATTTACACCCCCCTGTGCGCGCACGCGAGCGGCACATGTGTTGCATAATATTGCCTATTTATTTTAAACAAATAAAATACACAACCATTTATAAGGAGGTAAAAACCTTGTGTTCTAACCAACGTGGGACAAACATATTTTTCCTATTTTATTTCCTCAAGTATTAAGCCCATTCTCATTCAAGCCCATTAACTCCAACAATCCCCCACATGAATGAGAAGTGTTTCCCTTTTCGGAGTTTATACGTTCGTCATTGACCTCTGCTTAGAGGATACTATATTTTATTATTTGAACTTCCTCCTTGTAAAGCATGTTTGATTTACTAGCAGTCTAGTAGACGTGGTCCTTGAACTATCCCACCTTTTGTGTAAACAAACCCACGTACAATACACGCATGTCATTTCTATTTGTTCAGTTCTCATTGTTTTGTTCGTTTTGGCTGTGAACACGTCTTGATTCTGCGAGGGTTTCTAAAGAACTGAGCCTTTTCCAGCCCTCCTTTGAAGCAGCCCCACTTCTCCCTTACATAGGTAACTTCTCACGTCGTGAGTATTTTCAATCAATTCTCTGTGACAATCATTAAAGCATTATAATGCTAGCCCTTTTCATCCTCACTATTTCTGACAGGAATGAGCGGGGTTACCCCACAGTGATACTAAGTCCCAAGTTTAGGTTGTCCCTTTGAACTTAGATCTTGGGATCTCCAGTTACTTAGGTTGGGTTTCCTTTTTAGAACTTTTATACTTTAAGGCTTCTCAAGTCCATTCCTTTCGTCAACCTATAAATTGCGTCTCTATTTAACCCTTTCGTTAGCGGATCCGCTATGTTATCTTTCGATTTTACGTAATCTATCGAGATAATTCCAGTTGAGAGCAATTGTCTAAGGGTATTATGTCGACGGCGTATATGCCTCGATTTACCATTATACATCGTACTCTGTGCCCGTCCAATTGCCGAGTGGCTATCGCAGTGTATGCATATAGGTGGCACCGGTTTTTCCAATTTTGGAATATCCTGTAGTAAGTGGCGTAGCCATTCAGCTTCTTCTCCACTTTTTTCTAAGGCAATAAACTAAGATTCCATAGTGGACCTTGCTATTTCAGTTTGTTTTGAGGATTTCCATAACACTACAGCTCATGCTAGTGTAAACACATATCCACTTGTGCATTTTGAGTCTTTTATATCAGATATCCAATTTGCGCTAGTGTACCCTTCTAGTACAGCTGGATATTTTCCATAGTGCAATCGGAGATCACGAGTATACCGTAGGTATCTCAAAACTCTTATAATTGCAGTCCAGTGCTCCGCACTTGGATTGCTTGTGTATGAACTTAATTTGCTTATCGCATACGCGAGGTCTGGCCTAGTACAACTTGTAATTCCAGATTATCCAAGAACACTTCAACAGATTAAACCTTCAATTAATATTATGAATAGTGTTTGGAGGCTTAGTGTTGAATACGTGAAGTTTTAGAAAATGGAAACTTAGATAACAATGTAGGGTTTAGGGCTTAAAGACCTTGAATAGGTGTTAAGCCCATTGGGCCCTAACAAACCCATTACAACCTATCAACCCATCTTAAATGAAATAACACAATTAAATACATCAAAATGAAATACAAAGACTTTGAATAAATATTTTGAACACTTCTAAAATATTCCTAACATTCTCCCCTTAAGTGTCCAAATTACGATGAAGCCTATTATCTAAGTCTTCATTTCTTCTTCTTCGAGCGAGGAGGAGGTGGAGGTTCCCTGTGAGCTAGATATGTCTTCCTAAATCCAAGGGTGTGCTCGAACTGTCTGATGTCGTTTCTGAGCACGATTCTATCTAGGATTCCTTGGATAATTTTATCCAGAATGTTCTGGAAGTTCTGTCCCTTTGAGTATTGTATCGTCAGGGGCCGTCTCTTGTCTTATCCTGAGTTGTTTTAGGATTATCTGCGTTGTCTCATCAGAGAACTTGGCAGCTTCTGCTAATAAGAATGCCTGCATCTGATTTTTTGTTCGTTGAAGGTATGTGATCACAGGTTGTGGTTCAAGGAAGATGTAACCTTCGCCGAATTGATCAAGATCCTTGTACCTATTATCAGGCTGTGTCAAGTTTACTTTGCTCATATTACTTTCCAAGGACATTAGAAAATCATGTGAAGCGTAGAACTTGATCTGCCTCAGCATGCATTCTTTGATAGCTCTGTATCCTTCACGCCTTTCGCGAGTGTCGAGGATGAATTTGTTGCGATATAAGTTGTACAACTTGTTCAGTTCGCCCAATGGAAAGAAAAGAAGATCGGCTTCTGTAAATCTATCGATAGACCTGTCATACCTCTCGATCACATAGACAGGGCCTACGTATCTTCCCATCCCGCACTCTATGTTCTGGATGTCGCAGATGGCCTTTTGAGCTCTGAGGTGTTTTTTGTATTGTTCTGTCGTCATTCCACCTCTTCCTGAGCTTTCCCAGAGCATGATCTGATGACGAAGACCCTTGGGCGTTCCTCTTAGGTGCTCAAGACCTCGAAGATTCAGCTCGTTGACTTCCTTTATTTCTTCCTCCTTCCGCCAGATCCTTGGATAATAGTCTTCAAGAAAGGTGCCTTGATCTTCGCGTTTCTCCAATGAGTCTCTATGAACTCGTAACCCGGTGTCGGTCTCTCGGGCACTTGATGTCGAAGGAGGTCTGGGAGGTTTGCTTCAGGGTTTTCTCCTTGCTCCTCTTCTTCTCGATCGATACAAACGAAGTCTGACGCCGCCGCTCTTATAATATTTCTTACATTTTCAATTCTCAGGCGGGAATCTGCTTCTGTCTCTGTTCTCGTCAGTCATTCTTCTTCTAGTATGTATTTGTCGATGTAGACCTGAGGATCTTGAGGACGAGGGGTTGTGGTTGTTTGGACTGGTTGGGTGGAGGTCCTCGAAGAGCCAGACTCAAATTCGCCAAGGGAAGTTGTCTGGTTCGGCCCTGGCGAGGCTCGTCTAACTCCGGAGGACCTTTGTGGTGGTGGATTGGATGATCGGGATCGGGAACCAGCTTCACGAATCTGAACTCCTCTTCTTCGTCCACGACTACCTGTTGTGGTTCTTTGTCTCTTGTTCTCCCCCTCAGTACCATCCTGGTCGTCAGGATCATCATGACGATGCTTCTGGCTGGGGCCTTCTTGACGACAGGTAGTCGGGTCAGGTATAACTCCACCCGCAATCAGCTTTCGGTACAGGTTTTCTTCTTTTGGATTTTGTTGATTGTCGAGTTCAAGGAGTCGAGAGATTCCGATGTCGAAGAGCTGGAGTAAGGGCATGTGGTAGGGATCAGTTGGACTTGATGCTCTTGGTGGTAAAGAGATGTTCCTAGGTTGCAACGACGGTTGTTCCGCCATGGGACCCTTTCCTTTGTCCATTGAGGTGGTTTAGACTGCAGCCCTAATGAGTCCTTGAACCCGCGGTATGGTGATGGTTTCCAAGAACTCATATAGGTGATTCTCCAGGTAGGCCGTTGTCACACCTATAGGAGTTGTAGAAGGTGCTCCGGCGCCGCTAGGGTTAGCCGTTATCACACGTTCAGAACTAAGTTCTGTACGGTGGCCCTCGTCAACCGAAGTCTGTCGTACTTCAGTAACCTTGGATCTTCCGACCTCTCCTTGCGATGCATCTCGAGGAGATGGTGCTCGAGGAGATGGTGGCCCTTGTGTGGAGCTTTCACCGGGGCCACTTCCCGTTGGCACACGTCCAGGACTAGGTCCTGTACGGTGGCTCTCGGATGGTGAGCTGCTGAGATCATCATCATCCGAGAGGCTTCCGTCCAATCCTCGAAAGGCCTCAATCGTGGGCTCTTCTATGGACGTTGAGGCCTGTTAGACAGGCTGAGTCTCGGGTTGTGTCGTATGTATAGTGACATTTTCGAGTGGAAGTGACACTTGACCCGAGGTGACAGTGATTTGGGGGGTGTGTAGTGGATTTTGAGACACTTGTCTGTTAGGAGACAAGTGAATGGTCAGGCTCGGGTTGTGTTTGCGCCGTTGGGTCGGGTTCGGCGACTTCTACCCTAGGGAGTGACCTGGCCTTTTCTGACTGAGGGACTTCAGATGTTAATATCTCAGAAACAACTGTTTGTTGTTGTTCGATCTGTTCAGGCCGTGGTTATTGTTCGAGTGTTTGTTCTGGGATGGTTTGTTGAGGGGTAAGTTGCGATTGTTGAGTGATTGTCAATGTTTCGGTGGTTTCTCTCTGTTCGTCGGTCTCCCTCACACTCTCACTAACCCCTGGGTTAGACTCGGGTGGGTTTTCCTGAGTCATGGAGTGGGGTTGCCTGAGTCATGGGGTGGGGTTAGACTCTCTCACACTCTCACACATCTATGTTGTATTTCTGGCAGTAGGCTTCTATATTTTTTGGGCTAGCTAGGGTTAGTAACTCGCGCGAAATCGGCATAGATGTGCGCGAGTACTTTCCGTCAGTCTTTCCTTTTTGAAGAAATTTGAGTTTGGGTGGTCTGTGGTTTTCTTCTTCTGGTCGTGGTGGTATCCCGGTGTTGTGGTCATAAAGTGGTGGATCATTAGTGAGAACCACCGGGGATAGGGCAAGTTCTGTGGCTTCTTCGATTTTGACTTCGATCTCTGATGAAGCTGATCGTCCAGGTCAGATGTGATCAGCTTGGCATAGTCGTAACTTTTCCTGAAGACGATTCCGTGGAAGATCCGAAGAATTGTGAGGTTGCATCTGTCCCAGCCTAAGTGCTTCGGTGAGCAGCACTTGTTGACAATTGGAAAAAGAGTTTGCAATGGATGTGGAATCATTGATTGCTGAAAACGGGAGACAAACTCGAGTGAGGTGTAGTAACCCATTTTGAGCATGTCGGCGATGAGCTCGTCTTCGGATACCTCATGTTCATATTCAGGTTGGCTTGGCAGCCGAAGAACTCATCGAATGAATTCTCTGGTGATGTGTACCGTCTCGTTTGCAATCTGGGCCTCACAAAAAAGTGTTGTTGTCTTTAGCTACTTTTGTGGTTATCGTCCCCCAAAATTGTTGAAGGTTGACTGTAGGGACTTGGACTGATGCTGAGAAGGCGTACCCAAGATGGTGGCTTCTCAAAATGGATGGGATGATCTCTTCTTGACACTTGAAAGTGTTCAAGTCGAGTTCGTAGTTGTAGTCTCTGATCACAATCCACTTCGAAGTTGAGAAAACATTGTCCGCTGGTGTCGTCATTTTTTGGACACCGGGTTCCTGTCGAAACTGGACCATGAGAGAAAACGAGATTAGGATATAAAACATGATATGAGTATGCATATGAATAGTGTGGCTAATATTTGAATTTGGATAATAATATATTCGGCCCATCACTATTTGGCCCAAATGCATTATGAAGAGATGATCGAAATTTTTTCTAAGTGTGGTTTACGAAGCTGAGTAAAGATCAGTTCAAAATTTTACAAAGTAAGTTTCGCGAATCAGTTTGAAAGATCGTGTTTGACTTAGTTCGCGAATTGGATTTTAAAGGACTTCGCAAGTTTGATATTGCGAATTCAAAGATGCACGGGCCAAAGATAAAAGAGAGTCAGATTGACTAAGAACTTCCGTAATTTTGCCACGTGTGGACTGCGAATTGGTTTAAAAGAACTTTGCGAATTTCATATTGCGAACTCAACGATTCGCGAAATTGACTTGGTGAAACATGAAGTGCGAAACATCAGTTCGCGAATTGCATCTTGCGAAAATGAAGATTCGCGAACTTAGAATTCACAAAGCAGAAAGGTCAATCAGTCAAATTCGTGAAACTAAAAGTACGGAATTCGCAATCCCGTTGAAATCTTTTAAAAAATACTTCGCAAATTTTACTTGGTCAGAAAAATGGAATTCGCAAAACACATACTTGAACGATCAAGAAGTTATTTTTCTTTAACCTATTTCGAACCCTAATTTCCTTTTCAGCGAAACTCCATTAAAACACGGAAATTTCAAAAATCGAAGTCCAAAATTAAAGAAGATGATAAATTCTCAAGAAACAACTTTAAACTTCGAACTCCCTAAAGTAAAAATCAAGCTAATTTCTCCAGATAAGTGGAAAAGGTCCTGTTTTCCTGCAAGAAATCGATACCTGCAAACATAAAAAAAAAAAAAAAACTGGAAAGGAGTTAGAGACCGTGTTTCTTACCCCTACGAAATCGGTGAGTGTGTGAGAGTATTTTAGAGTGGATAAACACAGGAAAGCAGCAAGAACGAAGATCGACGAGGTTTAATGAGGGCGGTCTGTTTTTGTGATAGAGACAGCTTGAAGAGAGTTTGTGAAATAAGAATTGGGAATTCGCGAATTAGGTTAAGTAAATTTCGCGGGCCGAAAGGTTGAAGTTTAAGTTGAAATTGGGCCGCGAAAACTTAAGAAGAAGTAGGTCCACCACCGGTTTGCGAAGTTAAAGTGGTTATGCGAATTGTAGTTCGCGAAGTCTCCAATTTGTGAACTACTAGTGAAGATTTGACTAGTCAACTTTTGAATGGCTTCGCGAATTGTGACACGGTGATTTCATGAAATTGAGTCCGCGAATCTTGAGTTCGCGAATTGAGTCTCCGATTCGCGAACTAGTATGGTCCGAGAAACTTCGCAGGCCTGTAGATTTGGGCCGCAGAGTGTTTTGACAGACAGGCCCATAACGAATTTTGAAACATAAAAGTCCAAGGAAATTCGATTGAAGATATAAAATGATGTACTGATTCGCGAACTAGACTGAGAATTTGACGAATCCAATTGAGGAATTCGCGAATTTGGGTTAAAGGAGCCTTTTATTTTTGAAAAATTTTGATGAATTAAAGTGTTGAAAAACGAATCATCACTAGTCTTGATATGCGAAAATTTTCTACTGATCTAAGACGTAGAATTCAAAAATTAGCTCTATAACATCAATTTTAACTCTATTAAACACCACAATAACTATCAAATCGAAGAGTTTTTCAAAATCGATTTGTCTGATGCAAAATCAGAAAAATCGACTTAGAAAGCACCGCTTTCTTTCGCGGTGCTGAACCCTCAAGTCAAAAAATCGTCTGTATTAATTATGTTTGTCGGGACAATAACGATATTATTGTTCAATTCGTGCCTATATAAGAACATGACTCTACCCTCACCATAACATCATAGATCAACAAATTACTCATCGTGTGTTTTCTTGTTTTCGCATTATCATCACACACACCGATGAATTGGCAGAAGCAAGATGAAGAAACTAAGACCAAGGAAAAGGCAGAGTTAAGGCGTAATTTTGAGCACAATTTGAATATGCTGGCATTTGAGTTTTTCCTTCTTTTGTGCTTATTCGTCGCTTTACTCGCTGTTCTGTTTTGGGTCCTTACAGGGCGTACTAGCTTTTGAGAGTAATTTGCGTATTATGAATGTTTTATGTATTCGGAGAGTCTTACGTATTTCAGTGTATTCTTCGTATTTTAAGATTTATGAATCGTTGAGAAATCAGCTTGTGACAAACACTTACTCCCCCTCAATATTTTGATTTTGAATAAAACTCCCCCTAAATAAAATAGTTTAAGGAAACTCCCACTAAATAAAATGCCTATCGAGAATCTGAAAATTTGTTAACTCACTTACTCCCCCTCAATGCATGGATATAACTATCGAGAATCTGAAAATTTGTTAACTCACTTACTCCCCCTCGATGCATGATATAACATTTCTCCCCCTCGATGTAGTCAGCAGTGGCTCTACATCGACTTATTGTAAACGAAGAAAACTTTATTGATAAATAAAACGAAATCCTAGAGATGGAAAAAAAATTAACTAACTAACAAACACACACAGAACCAAAAAGTTCAAATGCAGAGTTGATAGACAAGTAATGGACCATTGGGAGGCATAATCGATATTAGAGATTGAGATTCAACATCCCCAGCTTTGCAACTAAGAATTGGAATCGTTTCTCATCCAATGCCTTTGTAAACAAATCTGCCAGTTGAATCTCTGTATTGACAAAGTACATTTCTATTATGCCTCTTTCTACTTGGTCCTTTATGAAATGATACCTTATGTCTATGTGCTTAGTGCGTGACTGGTGAACAGGATTGCACGCAATTGCTATGGCACTTTTAGAATCACAGGAATTTTATTGAAATCGAACACGTAGTCTCGTAGTTGAGTTCTTATCCACAAAATTTGTGAGCAACAACTTGCAGCATCTACATATTCTTCTTCTGCTGTAGAAGTTGACACACAATTTTGTTTCTTAGAAGCCCAACATACGAGTTATCTCCAACGAATTGGATGTTGCCTGAGGTTCCTGTCTAATCTGCAGCGTGCGAAATCTGCATCAGAATACCCTATAAGTTTCATACCTGAGTTCTTAGGATACCAAAGCCCGAGGTCAGGTGTGCCTTTTAGATACTTTAATATTCTCTTGACAGCGTGAAGATGTGATCCTTGGGATTAGCTTGAAACCTTGCGCAAAGACATGTGGAGAATAGAATATCGGGTTGGTTGGCAGTGAGATAGAGCAGGGACCCAATAATTCCTCTGTAGTGGGTATCATCTACAGGTTCACCCAAGTGATCTGCGTCGAGTGTGCACGAGGTCGACATTGGAGTACTTGACGATTCTCTCTTGGCGATCCCATATTTTTGAGAATGTCTTGGATGTACTTGGACTGATTGATAAATATCCCATCCCGAAGTTGCTTGATCTGTAGTCCAAGGAAGAAAGACATTTCTCCCATCACACTCATTTCAAACTGGGATTTCATCAAATTGTTGAATTCGACACAGAGTTTCGGGTTGATAGAGCCGTAAATGATGTCATCCACGTAGATCTGCACAAGCATGATATCTGAACCATTTTTCTTGACGAACAGTGTGGTATCAATTTTCCCTTTAGTGAAGCCTGAGTTGAAAAGGAAGTCGGATAAAACCTCGTATCAGGCCCTTGGAGCTTGCTTTAGCCCATATTTGCCTTGTCAAGTTTTTAAACGAAGTCCGGATGTTCCGTATTAAGAAATCCGTCTTGCTGTGACACATACACTTCTTCCTTCAAAATTCCATTTAAGAATGCAGTCTTTAGGTCCATTTGATAGACAGTAATGTCTTTGTGGGCTGCATATGCTAGAAATAATCTGATCGCTTCAATTCTTGCTACAGGGGCAAAAAGTTTCATCGTAGTCGATTCCTTCTTGCTGATTGTACCCCTTAGCTACAAGCCTAGCCTTGTTACGGATTACCACACCATCCTCGTCTTTTTGTTCTTAAATACCCATTTTGTTCCGATCACTGTCTTTCCTTTTGGATGAGGAACTAAGTTCCAAACCTTGAGATGCTCGAACTGATTGATTAATTCTTGCTTGGCTACTATCCAGTTTGGATCACGTAGTGCATCGATTACTCTGGTAGGTTCTGTTTGGCTCAAGAAACAAATAAAATGACACTCATTGCCGTTTGGCTACTCGAGGACTCTCCTATTTCCATATGTGATCGAGTAGAACCTATTAATGTTAGTTCGAGTCCTGACCTGCTTTGTCCAGAAATAATTTCTAGATCCTCCTCAAAAGTGACATTTGCACTTTCAATGATCATTCTCCTTTCACGAAGATATACCCCTATACGCCTTAGATGCGCAGAGTAGCCCACAAAGATTCCTTCAGTAGCCTTTGGGTCTAGCTTAAATTTGTCTTCTCGGTCGTTGGCGACGAAGCATTTGCATCCAAAGATCCTCAAGTGGGCAATGTTAGGTAATCTTTCGTTTATTAGTTCATAAGGTGTCTTTCCAAATCTTAGATGAATGTTTGTTCTATTATGAGTATAGCAAGCAGTGTTCATTGCTTCTGCCCAAAGAAAATGAGGTAGTGATGATTGTATGAGCATTGTCCGGACAACATCTACAAGCGTTCGATTTCGCCTTTCACGACTCCATTCCGTTGAGGCGTGTGGACAGCGGAGAAATATTGAGTAATCCCTATAGATTCGTAGAAGTCACTGAGCTGTTGATTTTTGAATTATGTTCCATTGTCGGATCGAATTACTTAACATTGCGTTGTAGCAAGTTCTGCATTGTCCTGATAAGATTTGGAATGTATTCAATGGTCTTTGATTTTGTCCGTATAAAGCGGACCCAAGTATAGCGTGAGTAGTTGTCTACAATAACCATCATATATCGTTTTCCACTGAAGCTATCCGTTTGAATTGGACCACATAAATCGATGTGTAATAGCTCCAGTGGATGTTGAGTCGATGATGTGTTTTTGTAGGGTGAGACGCCTTTTTCATTTTGCCTTTCTCACAATCTGAGCACAGATGTTCCTTTTGGTACTTTAGTGACGGAAGTCCAATAGCCAGTTTGTTATTTGACAGCTTGTTGAGAGTCTTGAAGTTAAGATGGGATAGCCGCAGGTGCCATAAATCATTCTGAACTGATGTTGCTTTGGAGATTAGGCAAATGGTTGTTTTTGGTCTGACGGTTCTAATGTCGATGGTATATAGATTTGTTTTACGAGTTCCTGTGTGAAGTTCTTCACCATCAGCATTGAGAATTTTGCAAGTTCTCTTTTGAAACACAACTTGGAGTCCGATGTCACTGAACTGTCCTATAGATAACAGGTTGTGTGTCAGCCCTTCGACATAGGAAACTTCCTTGATTGTGAGTCGATTGCATATTAGATCTCCATAACCAAGGATTCTGGCTCCATTGTTGTTTCCAAAGCGTACTGATAAACGTATTTTAATACGTTTATTGTTGTATTTATGGGGTTATAATAGAGTATTTTTAGTCATTCCATGCATCTATTGGCTCTATTTACACTCATTTAAACTTCGAACGGTTATAGAGCGAAAAGGAACGAAAACGAGGCGAAAACCACGCAAAATGGCCAAGTTTGAAGTTGTCAGGCCTCTATCACAGCCGTGAATCATCTCGCACGAGGCCGTGAACGAAGGCAGTAGGTCGAGTTACGCGAGTCACGGCCCCGAATCTCCTCGCAAGAGGCCGTGAAACAGGGCAGTAGCTCGAGATGTTGCAGTCACGGCCGTGAACCTTTATGCACGAAGCCGTGAACCTGGACAGAGAGTGGAGATGGAAAAGACCTTAAGTGTCACGGCCGTGAGCGACATGCAATTAACCGTGACTCTCGACAGAAAAAAAAAGCTACGCAAACACTGCCCATTGTCACGGCCGTGACTCATTAAGCAAGAGGTCGTGACCTATGGCAGGAAGTCAAGATTTAGGGATTAAGCCGTCGTCACGGCCATGACTCCTTATGCAAAAGGCCGTGAAGGGTTTAAGAAAGGCGAAAAGTCAGCCTAATTGCATCTGTCACGGCCGGCCCGCTAAGCGGCCGTGAACGTGCCAAATTTCAAGGTTAAGGCCCAAATTCGAAGCATAAAAGGGGAGTTCTTCTCAGAACTCAACCCTAATCTCATAGAGCCGAAAACCTAGAGAAAAGAAGAGGAGGAAGAACACTAGAAGAAGCCCCTTGATTCGGAGAAGCCCAAGGGACGATCCAACAACGCAGTCACGCTCATTCGATCGAGGAACGAGAGCTCCACCTCAGAACCGCCATACTCACTCATTAGGGAATTCCTTTGAATCTCGTTGTTGTTTTGCATAATATGATTAGCTAAATCTCTTGTGTGTTCGGGAATAGATGAACGTTGGTTTATGTCGTAGTTAAGGCGTAGGATAAACGTGAACACGTGTATTCGACTAATTATTGTTCTATGATATTGCTTCTTTGCTTGACGTGAATATGTGGTATATCGTTTAGGGGGACAGCTAAATAACGATTAGGCCGTTCATAGACGTTAGGATTCGAGTATAGGGCGAAAGCAAATACTCGATCCTCGCCGTCTGGTAATTAATGATCTTAGATTCCCACGAACGTTTAGGGCGACAGCAAATCCGTGAGTGGGTAGAAAGTTACCGCGATTTAGTCGATATTCACGTAGGAACGATATTCCGTAGCTTTATTTGACAACATCGAGCGGAATTCGAATCTCGAACACATATTTGTCATCTTAAGTCACTCGTATTATTTCTAGTTGTGCTTCCTTAGTCTTCCAATCCTTTAGGTTGCTCTACTAAATTAGTCTGTAGCATGCTATTTTATTTAGGCTAAATATCGAGTCGATAGGCCAATACTAGTACTCAGTTACCTCGTGTTCGATACTCGGATATTCACTATAGCTATATTACAAACGATAGGTACACTGCCTATCGCGCGTGGTTCTAGTTATAATAGATTCATTTTAATTATTACTTGACGTACTTGCACGAACCTTTAATATATTAACGTACACGCACGCGATCAAGTTTTTGGCGCCGTTGCCGGGGAATAAAATTGATATTAGGAACACCGTAGTTCGGTACTTTAGCCACTATTATTTGTTAAATTTTCGTTTCAATTATTTGCATTTTAAGTGTTCAAGTGGATTAAGTTAGTTATTCGTTCTTTGTTCACTCATTGGCGTTTCCAAGTAATTATTATTTGCTCTATTCCTTCGACTTGTCTATCATTCCTTCGCTAATTTTGCTCCGCCCTATACTCGAACGGAGGAATGATAGACAAGTCGCCCTAATGGTTATTTAGCTAATATCATTGTCTATCATTCCTGCGAACGGCCTAATGGTTATTTAGCTGTCGCCCTAAACGATGTACCACGCATTCACGTCAACACATAGACATATTGAGGCAAAGAAGCAATTTCATAGAACAATAAATAGTCGAATACACGTGTTCATCTATTCCCGAACACACAAGAGATTTAGCTACGACGTGAGTGGTAGAAACTTACCACGATTTAGTCTATATTCACGTAGGAACGATATTACCAATTCCCAGCTCCAGACGGTGATCAACACCCTACTTCCAAAGGCCGGGCAAACACAGCCCGTGCATGCCGTGATGACCACCACATCACCTCAGAAGCCATAAACAGCCCATCCAAAGAAGCTCAAAGACCCAAGGAGTTTTACTATTCCCTGCCTTATAGGCGATTTAGTTGTTGATCGTGCTTTAGCCGATTTAGGAGCTAGTATAAATTTAATGCCATATTCCATGTTTAAGCGCTTAGGATTAGGTGAACCACGACCCACTAGTATGAGCCTTCAATTAGTTGATAGATCGTTAAAATACCCTCGAGGAGTTATCAAGGATATCCTAGTTAAGGTGGGTAAATTCGTGATTCCCGCCGATTTTGTTATCTTAGATATGGAGGAGGATGATAATGTCCCATTGATCCTAGGTAGACCATTCTTAGCTACAGGCGAAACTATGATAGATGTTAGGAATGAGACGTTGACTCTGACGGTAGATGGCGAGAAAGTTACGTTCAATATGGCTGAATCGATGAAGAAAAGTAATGAGCATGATGATAAGTGTTATTATTTAGATGCCTTTGAGCACGATTTTCTCTATTCTGTGCAAGGTCTATCGCAGGTTTTGAGCAAGGAGGACACTAGAATGATTATGGCGATCGATGAGTGTGGGGAGGAAGTAGACGAGCCTATCACAGCCATCGACGAAAGCAGCGAAGAGGAAAAGGAAAAGAGCTCGGTCGAGGAGCCACCGGTCCTAGAGTTGAAGCCGCTGCCTGATCACCTCGAGTACGCGTTCCTTGGCAGCAACAGGGGGCTACCAGTCATCATCTCATCGAGCCTCGACGATGGACAGAACGACCAGCTCTTGGACGTGTTGAGAGCCCACAAGAAGGCAATAGCGTGGAAGATATCCGACATAAGGGGAATCAGTCCGAGCTACTGTACGCACAAGATTTTGATGGAGGACGAGTTCAAGCCGGTCGCGCAACATCAAAGGCGACTCAATCCCAATATGAAGGATGTCGTGAAGAAGGAGGTGGTCAAGCTACTAGACGCGGGGATGATCTACCCTATCTCAGATAGCGCTTGGGTAAGTCCAGTCCAAGTGGTCCCGAAGAAGGGAGGAATGACGGTCGTCACTAACGACAAGAACGAGTTGATTCCAACGAGGAATGTTACTGGGTGCCATGTTTGTATCGACTATAAAAAGTTGAACGACGCCACGAGAAAGGACCATTTCCCCTTACCGTTCATTGAGCAAATGTTAGAAAAATTATCTGGTCACTCATTTTACTGTTTTCTTGATGGTTTATCAGGATACCTGCAGATCCCCATTGCGCCTGAGGACCAGGAGAAGACCACATTCACCTGCCCCTTCGGTACATTTGCCTATCGAAGGATGCCATTTGGTCTGTGCAATGCTCCAGCCACATTTCAACGATATATGATGGCGATATTCGACGAGTTGCTAGGCGAGGTAATGGAGGTGTTTATGGATGATTTTTCTATGTTTGGGTCATCATTCGATGTTTGTCTTGCTAATCTGAAGCTCGTACTCGCACGTTGCGAGGATACGACTTGGCACTTAATTGGAAAAGTGCCACTTTATGGTTCGAGAGGGTATAGTGTTGGGACACAAGATTTCCTCTAAAGGAATCGAAGTGGACCAAGCTAAGTTAAAGACGATAGAAAAACTACCCGTTCCCTCGAACGTAAGGTCTATTAGAAGTTTTCTAGGACATGCTGGGTTTTATCGTAGGTTCATTAAGGACTTCTCTAAGATTGCACAACCCATATCTAGATTACTTGAAAAAGACGCCCCGTTTGAGTTTAATGATGAATGCCTACATGCATTTAATTTACTTAAGGAGCGACTTATCGCAGTGCCTATTATGGTCCCCCCCTACTGGGGGTTACCATTTGAACTAATGTGCGATGCGAGTGATTACGTAGTGGGAGCTGTGCTAGGGCAGCGCAAAGACAACCATTTCAGGCCGATTTACTACACCAGTAAGACGTTAGACGCAGCCCAAGCCAACTATACGACCACCGAAAAGGAGCTTTTAGCTGTCGTGTTCGCCTTCGATAAATTCAGGTCATACCTTATTTTATCGAAAGTTATTATTTTCACTGACCACTCTGCCCTTAAGTATTTACTAGCGAAGCCGGACACCAAGCCTCGGCTAATTAGATGGATCCTGCTCCTTCAAGAGTTTGACATAGAGATTCGAGACAAGAAAGGCGCAGAGAATCCGGCGGCGGATCACCTCTCTCGACTAGAGGAGTCCGAAATCCATAACAAGGACGACAAAGTGATTCAGGACACCTTCCCAGACGAGCAGTTGTACTCAATTCAAGTGGTAAGTGATGATACTCCTTGGTTTGAAGATTTCGCTAATTATCTTGTTGCGAGGGTTCTACCAAAGGGGTACACAAGTCAGCAAAAGAAGAAATTCTTTTCTAACATGAAGTAGTACTTTTGGGAAGATCCATATCTTTTCAGGCGATGCGCAGACCAAGTGATTCGGCGATGTGTTTCTACCCCTGAGACGACGAAGATTCTCGGGCATTGCCATAGCGGACCAACTGGAGGGCACTACGCAGCCAACCGAACTACTCAGAAGGTATTGGAAAGCGGTTTCTATTGGCCTACGATTTTCAGAGACGCCCAACGGTACGTTGACATTTGTGATCAATGTCAGCGCGCAGGTAATATCTCTAAACGCGATGAAATGCCCCAGAATTTCATTTTAGTTTGTGAGATCTTTGACGTATGGGGTATAGATTTCATTGATCCGTTCCCTAGCTCGTATAATAATAAATATATTCTGGTTGTTGTAGACTATGTGTCTAAGTGGGCCGAGGCGCAAGTTTTACCCACGAACGATGCTAGGGTTGTTGTTCGATTTTTACGAGCACTTTTTCACGATTTGGAACACCTAGATGCATCATTAGCGATAGAGGCACTCATTTTGTAACACCCAATTTTCACGTACATTAGAGCGTTATGGTGTTAGACAGCTTATTCACCCGTATCATCCTCAGGCTAGCGGTCAGGTAGAAGTAGTGAACTGTGAGTTAACACGTATCCTAGAGAAAACTATAGACGAGAACCGTAAGGAGTGGGCGACTAAGCTTAATGAGTGGGCATATAGGACTGCTTATAAGATACCAATAGGCACTACACCGTATAGATTGGTCTACGGGAAGGCATGCCACCTCCCCGTAGAAATCGAACATAAAGCCTATTGTGGGCAATCAAGTCATTGAACATGGATTTGGGGGAAGCCGGCGGAAAGCGGCGACTCCAAATTAATGAGCTAGACGAGTGGCGTTTGTCAGCTTATGATAACGCTAGGATGTATAAGAAGCGCTCGAAGGCCTACCATGACAGCAAAATCAGGCACAAACGAGAATTTCAGGAAGGGGATCAAGTCCTCCTCTTTAATTCTCGACTTAGGCTTTTTCCCGGAAAGCTTAGATCACGTTGGTCGGTACCGTTCACTGTTACTCGTGTTTTCTCATACGGTATTGTCGAGATTTCAGATATGGGGCAAGGTACTTTCAAGGTGAATGGACATCGATTGAAGCATTACCACGGAGGCGAGGAAGACTTGAGCGACAAAGAGGTATTATACCTCGACTTCCAGCCAGCATAAGAGCACAAAAGGTACGTCCGGCTAAGACATTAAAAGAAGCGCTTCTTGGGAGGCAACCCAGGTATTTTCATTTATGTTGTAGGCATTACAGTATATTTAAAAAATAATAATAATAATAATAACAATAATAAAAATAAAAATAAAAAATATATATAACAAAAAAAATAAAAATAATAATTATTATAAAATAAAATTATATATATGAAATTAAAATATAATAATAATAACAGTAAACTTTAATTAATAATAAATTTATTGTGAATATTCAGTATGGTCACAACGCGGAATCTAGAGACGAGATAGGAACATAGTTTTACTTCATAAAAGATGGTTACAATACCATTACAACGTGTGAAGGTCCAACACAAAAGCAATTAAAACTGCGAATAACATAAGATACGGAACAATAGTTTGCTTCATAAGGGCGGTTACACGCAAGTGCACCTTGTGAGAACCCAACACACGAAAGCTAGTAAAACTCCGAACAAACCCAAAAGAAGAGCAAGGTAGAGGGATAGCATATCTAAATTATGACGAATCCTCACATATTCTTCACTCTCATTCTCACGGCCTTGCTGCTGTCCCCAATTCATTGTGGCTAGCTAACCCAAAAATATCGAAAATAAGATTGCTGAAGACGTGTGATTTATGGTAGATAATGTTATTGTGTTACTCTACCAATGTCTATTTATAGGCACGAAGGGCACAAAAACATCGTTATCAAACCCAGCAAATCAAATGAATGATACAGACGAATTTTTGACTTGGAGATTTGACGCCGCGTGAGAAAGGAATATTTCCTTTGTCGATTATCAGATTTTTCATCGCGCAAATCGTTCTCGAAAAACTCGTCGATTGCGTGTTAATCATAGTTAAAATATATAGGGGTGGTGCGGTACGGTATACGTACCAAAACTGTGATACCGTATACTCTACCGAAATTTCGGTATTCAAAAAAATCATACCAATACCATACCAAAATTTCGGTATACCTTAACTTTCGATACGGTATTATACCGAAATTTCGGTATGGTATCGGTATCATACCTTCTATACCATTCATACAGAGGGTTTTTTACCATGCATGTCTCGTGACTCGTTAGTTCGTTGTTTTGGAATTTTTAATCAATTCAAACTCCTTAGGCCCCAATAAGATAGATTATTAATACCAAAATTTTTCAAAATAAAAAGATTTTTAACCTAAAATAATTTACATATTTTAGCTAATCTCATTAGTAAGACAAAAAACTTTACATAACCACAAAATACAACTTTATATACAGATTAATTAGAACGAAGCGGCTATATTTAAAAAATTAGTGAAGATTAACAAAAAGTAATTGCATTGCATCTTCACGCTTTCAAAACTCATGAAAGAAACATTAAAATGACAAAAATTAAACGTGACTTGAGTTACATAAGTAAAATATGGTGTGCCTAATATTGGAAAGTTGTGTATAAGTTAATAATTCATTGGCTAAATAAGTTTATGAAGATCCTTAATTTTTCATTTTATATTTAGAAATAATATAATATATATAGGTGTATATATATATATATATATATATATAATATATTAAAAATTTTAGAATTTCGGTATTCGGTATGATCGGTATACCTAATTTTAAAAACTTTCATACCATTACCGTACCGAAAATTTTCGGTACGGTATCATACCTTACCAAAAACTTCGGTATACCAAAATTTTCGATATTTTCGATACGATTCGATACGATAAGGACGGTATTTCGATATTTCAGTATTTTTCCCCAGCACTAAAAATATATATTATTCAATAATAATCATAATATTAAAAAAATGTTCAGTTGGCAATTCACGGCCTTTTGGCTTAACCAATCACGGCCGTGAATCAGAACGAGTACATCTTCCAAGTTTTCTGCCACGATTCACGGCCCTGCGCATCAAATTCACTGCCGTGAATGTCAATAGTTCGCCCACAGCCGCGATTCACGGCTTCGTGCTTAGGCATTAACGGCCGTGAATCTTAGGGCCACAATCCTATGTCGCCTACTGCCTCGAGTCACGGTCAGAGGTTAATACCTCACGGCCGTGCAACTTACGGAAATAAAATATATATATATATATATATATATATATTAATAAATAAAAAATAAAAATAAAAAAATAAATATAAAATAAAAAAATAAAAAAATAAAATAAATAATAATAATAAATAAAAATACTTGGGTAGTCACGGCCCGTGTCTCAAGAGTCACGGTCGTGACACAAGCGGGCTTAACTCACTGTCCGCAGTCACGGTCCATGACCCATGAGTCACGGCCGTGACTTTGACGAAAGGAGCCCTCTGTTCCGCTTCACGGCTTGTTGATTGGCTTTCACGGCCGTGAAGCTTACGATTTTCACTAATAAACTCCTTTCATCACTCTCTTCGTCTCTTTCACACCGAAAAACATCCCACAAACTGAGAATTTCTCGTTTAATCACCCCCCAAACACAACTCCGGGCACCATCGTCGAACACACTTCCGGCGACACCACACAACCGTTTCACATCTATTCCACGTGATTAAATCTAAGAGGTATGTCATTTTCTACAAAAGCTTATACCAGACGAATTTCGCAATTTTCATATTTGGGTTCTAATTTTGTGTTTACATTGCTCTCTCATGGATAGATTTATGCTATAAACACTTTGGGCTTGATGGATTTCTTGATTTAGTTCATTAATTTTAGATTTTAACATGATGAACCCTAATGTCGAACTTTAGGGTGGGGATATTTTGACGGAATTGGTTGCTTTTACTGGTTTATTCAGCGTTGATTAATCGTTTGAAGTCGAAGAGTGTGCTTGGTTGATTGCTTATTACGATTCGAAGGCGTATTGTAGCTTGTCTATTATGTGTTCGACAAAATGGCCCTTTGACTATTCATATTTTCTTGCTTTAGAATTATAAATTTTGTCGTTACGTTGGTCGAGTCGAGCTGTGTTGATTATCTTTTTCTCGCCAACTCACATTTGGACTTCTAGGTACTATGGGTCGAATCCGCTCAGCTGCTGTATGTAATCCCGCTTCGGGATCGCCGACACGTCAGCGGCGACGTCCAGGTGCAACATCACTGCTCGCCTCTATGCAGCAGTTTGACGATGAGACGCAGCAGGCCCAATATAACCGGCTAAAGGACATGCAGTTTGTCCCAACCGATAAAATTGACAATGACACGCTGGCGAAGCATCACATAGACCAGCAAGTGGCCGGGTACCTGTCACTCGGTGGATGGCTCGAATTCTTCCATATTGAAGAGCCGGCGTACAAGGAGCTAACCTGGAGTTCCTATCCAACTTTTCTCTCGAGGAATACGGGCTGAATGGAGTCAAGTTTCGGGCATTTAACGAGAAGCACACGGTGGACGTAGCCGATATCTACCGAGCGATTGGGGCACCGGTACCATTTTTGGGCCCCAAGGACCTTTTTCGGATATGCATTACAAGGATTATCTTGCGAGTTCGATGGTGCGTCAGGCCTGTTGGGCTCAACTCGCTAGACCCGGTGAACCCGACTTTAGTGTGAAGACCTCGAAGGCGTCTTCGCTCAGAAGCCCGAGCCTGCGCTACATTCACCGTCTGTTGTCGACCTCTCTCACACCACGGGGCGACTCGCACGGCGCGATTGGCCTTAGAGATCTCTTCTACTTAGCCAAGATGCAGCGCGGCCAACAGGTGCACTTAGGGATGGCCATGACCCACGCCTTTGTCGCCCAGGGGGATGTTCGTAGTCACGGGAAGCTCGCAGTTGGGCCTTTTGTTACGAAGGTTGTCAAGAGCCTCAACTTTTGGCCAGCAAATCCACCAGAAATGGAGATCGTGGGTGGGCAAAATCTGGTGAACGAGGAGATGATGCTGAAGATGAAGATGCTGATCAAAGCTCCCACCTGGTCCCGCACTAACAAGGTTTACGTCTGGCACGAGGTCTATCGTAGGCAGACAGACCTAGGCGATGCATTCCCCGAGCCACTGGCTATCCACAGCCCGGGCCCATTTCCGATTGACCCAGACACTGCCGGACCTTCCTATTCCTCCGGCTATCACGAGGGGGAGTCATCAGGTGTCGCTCCTTACGCATCAGCCGCAGAGCTTCAAACATTGCGCCAGGAAATGCTACGCTACAATGAGGAGGCCCTACAACGCGAATGAGGAGACACGGCGCCGACAGGAAGAGTATGAGCGTCGAAACGAGAAGCCCATCATCGCTACCGCGAAGAGCAACAACGATATGAACTGGCCCTTCAAGCCATGGAAAACGCGATGAAGCATACACAGGAGTCAGTTAGGCTTGCTCAAGGCGATGGCCCACCTTCGCCCGGCCACCCTCGCCCGCGGCCACCCTCGCCCCCACCACCATCTTAGTGTCGTTTATTTTGTCATTTTTTACTAGTATTCCTTTTGTGTTGGTCTACTACTCATGTTACTTGTGATAACTATGACTCATTTTGTTATCTTTTATTATTTCCTCCGTGCGGTTAATTTTCTTTTTAGTGGTTTCAGGAAACGTGACACGAATTCAGACTACGACTCAAAATATTTCACAATCAGTTGAAACAACCATGTTCAACTACATCAAATGCTAGAGGTAGGACCACGCCATTTTTTTTCAGGGGAGACATGTTCTTTTCAACTTCTTTTACCTTCCTTTTATTTATTTTACACGTTGAGGAAAACGTGTATCTTAAGTGTGGGGAGGGGGAATTTGTTGAAAATTTACGTGAAATTTTTTATGACGTGCTGTGGCTATTAAAATCTATGAAACTATGGCATGATTGTTTGTGTTCATCTCGAAGTTGGATTGCATGCTATGGAGTTTTGTGAGCAATAAAGACATGCATCCGTGATTTAATCTTTTCACATGAATAGACATAGTGTTACTTTGAGAGATTCACACGCATAACCCATGTTCCGTTGTGAGAGTTTGAGCTGACGAGCTTTTGCTCATTTTTCTCGGTTGTGCGAGTAGTGCATAATTTACGTCTCTCTAGAACTTGCTTGTTTGATACGCATTGAAATTGCTTATAGTATGTTCTGTACGAATATGACAAAGGCATTAGGAAATAAGTCCACGGCCAAAGTTCCCGACCACGACTGATCACCGTAATTAGCCACTTTGAGCCTAAGCCTTTTTATTTCTTAAACCTCATATTTTCATAAGCCGCTAACCTGAGTAAGCCTCCAGAGATCATTTGAACCCGAGTTAAGTAGAAGTGAAGGTCGAAAGTCAAAGTCGAAAAGCATAGTCGGATGACACCTCCAAGACAACGCCGAAAGCAGCCGAGAACTCCCTCTTCAACAAGGAAAAACGGCAGCGCACCGCCGCAATGCGAAGAGTGATTTGAAAAAAAAAACACAGAGTGAAAGAAAGAAAAAAAAGGTGTTGGAAGGAGGAAAAGTGAAGCAGAAAGAGGATAAGTTGTTGCGAAAAGAAAGAAAAAGAACCATTCCTTCGATAATCTTCCGGTCTCGTGAATTCCACATCATCCTCCCATTTTGAGACTTGGAAGAAGAAAGGCTTAGTGGAACGCAGCAAAAATAAGAGAAATATGAAGACGGCGTAACCAAAAGGGTTAATCCTAGCGTGCTTTAGACAATGACATGAAGACCGACACGACTGCTACTCATATATGATTCTACTACCACCACTATCGAACCCATTCAGCCCGGGAAAGACCTTCTGATTCATGCTTACTGCTTTAAGTAGTAGATGTGCGATTGACTTCCAAGCATATGGTATAGACTAGAATATTGCATGAATTGAGCGATTCACCGATTTATTAGCCTATACACTGAGTGATTTGAGTGAATCCCTACGAGGTGTGGATCTCGATTAGTAGTGCTAAGGAAATTCGTGTCGATAAGTGCTGATTGTTGTTGCAGTGTTTCCATTTTGTGCTTTCCATCTGAGTTGGTGAATTTTGAATCGTCATGCCACTATCTTGTTACCTTTTCTTGCTTCTAATTTGATTGAGGACAAGCAAAAGCTTAAGTGTGGGGAGGTTTGATAACGTATTTTAATACTTTTATTGTTGTATTTATTGGGTTATAGTAGAGTATTTTTAGTCATTCCATGCATCTTTAGGCTCTATTTACACTCATTTAAATATTGTAGGACCTTCAAACGGTTATCGAGCGAAAAGGAACGAAAACGAGGCAAAAACCACGCAAAATGGCCAAGTTTGAAGCTGTGAGGCCTCTGTCACGGCCGTGAATCATCTCGCACGAGGCCGTGAACGAAGGCAGTAGGTCGAGTTACGCGAGTCATGGCCGTGAATCTCCTCGCAAGAGGCCGTGAAACAGGGCAGTAGCTCGAGATGTTACAGTCACGGCCGTGAACCCTTCTGCACGAAGCCGTGAACCTGGACAGAGAGCGGAGATGGAAAAGACCTTAAGTGTCACGGCCGTGAGCGACATGCAATTAACCGTGACTCTCGACAGAAAAAAAAGCTACGCAAACACTGCCCATTGTCACGGCCGTGACTCATTATGCAAGAGGTCGTGACCTATGGCAGGAAGTCAAGATTTAGGGTTTAAGCCGCCGTCACGGCCGTGACTCCTTATGCAAGAGGCCGTGAAGGGTTTAAGAAAGGCGAAAAGTCAGCCTAATTGCATCTGTCACGGCCGTGAAGGCCCGTTAAGCGGCCGCGAACGTGCCAAATTTCAAGGTTAAGGCCCAAATTCGAAGCATAAAAGGCGAGTTCTTCTCAGAACTCAACCCTAACCCCATAGAGCCGAAAACTTAGAGAAAAGAAGAGGAGGAAGAACACTAGAAGCAGCCCCTTGATTCGGAGAAGCCCAAGGGATGATCCAACAACGCAGTCACGCTCATTCGATCGAGGAAAGAGACTCCACCTCAGAACCGCCATACTCACTCATTAGGGAAGATTTTATGAGTCCTCTATCCACGTTTCATTTGAATCTCGTTGTTGTTTTGCATAATATGAGTAGCTAAATCTCTTGTGTGTTCGGGAATAGATGAACGTTGGTTTATGTCGTAGTTAAGGCGTAGGATAATCGTGAACACGTGTAGTTGACTATTTATTGCTCAATGATATTGCTTCTTTGCTTCAATATGTCTATGCGTTGACGTGAATATGTGGTACATCGTTTAGGGCGACAGCTAAATAACGATGAGGCCGTTCATAGACGTTAGGATTTGAGTATAGGGCGAAAGCAAATACTCGATCCTCGCCGTCTGGTAATTAAAGATCATAGATTCCCACGAACGTTTAGGGCAACAGCAAATCCGTGAGTGGGTAGAAAGTTACCGCGATTTAGTCGATATTCACGTAGGAACGATATTGCGTAGCTTTAGCCGACAACATCCAGCGGGATTCGAATCTCGAACACATATTTGTCATCTTAAGTCACTCGTATTATTTCTAGTTGTGCTTCCTTAGTCTTCCAATCCTTTAGGTTGCTCTGCTAAATTTGTCCATAGCATAAACAAATCCTGCTATTTTATTTAGGCTAAATATAAAGTCGATAGGCCAATACTAGTACTCAGTTTATTCCTCGTGTTCGATACTCGGATATTCATTATAGCTATATTACAAACGATAGTACACTGCCTATCGCGCGTGGTTCTAGTTATAATTTATTCCTTTTAATTATTACTTGACGTACTTGCACGAACAGTTAATATATTAACATACACGCACGCGATCACGTACCAGTCCACCCGGCCTTTCAACGTAGTTGCTCAACAATCCCTTCTTCCCGGTCATGTGTGTGAAGCAACCTGAATCTAGATACCAAACATGCGGAGCCTGCGTAATCAAACTAGAGGGTTTTAGGTACCCATTTAAAAATTGGTCCACCTCTGTTGTACTTGTTAGTCCGTAGAGACTCTCTACCTAGCCTGGATTTATCAGTGTTAGCGGAAGACTTACTATCATGCACAGAGTCATTAAACGTTTCTAGTCCATGAATTTGGGTTTCCTCAGTCTTAAACTTTGGAACCCATTTTTGTAGTAGTGGAGCTCGATTTGTTTTGACTTTAGAGACGCGTTTTGGAGTCTCTTTTTGTTTTGTGGGTTCCGTTGCAGTTTTCACTTTTGATAGTTTCTTTTTCTTTAAAGACGTGTCTTTTGAATCGCTTTGTGAGTTTGTTTGTTATAGCGATTATGCGTGGGAAAATGATTTTTTGTATAAGATGATGAGTTTTGCGATACATGAGAAAAAGACGGTACAAAAGTTTTTGAAGGAAAACAATCTATGACAAAAGACTCCTTAAAATTGCGTTTCTCCTTCAAAATATCTTCCTTTCTAACCCAGACTTGACCTTTCAGTGACTCTTGATGGGGAAAATTTCAAAGTATTAGTGCAAGAAATTTTGTCATGCGAAATAAAGGTATATGAAAGTGAGTGTAGTCGTAATTTTTCTTTAAGTGTGGAGATTTCCTCGAGAAGTTTCTGCCTTTCTTCATTGAAGGACTTTCTCTCTCTTTCGAGAGTGAGTGTAGATCACTGACTTTCTTTTATGCAATCAGGCATATACTCTGCTGCATACTTAGTTACCGATGCCTCACTCGTTGATTCTTCTGAGGTATCTTCCTCACTAGGACGGATTTCCGACTCAAATTCAGTTATTGCTGGACATTTTCTTTCTTTATAACTATCATTTTATTCTGTATAATCAAATGATATCTCAGCTTTCTTGTGTGTATAATCCTTTACCTGTAAGGTTTCGGATTCACTAACGAAAGGCATGAGTTCGATCACACAACCTAACTGCATGTATTTAACATCATATAGATAGGGTGCATTAGTTATACCTTTCTTTAATAAACATGAGTTTTCAAAACCAATTCCTTTGTGGGGGTTATAGAAGTCGATGTTGGCAGGTTTGTTCAAGAAAAATGTCTGTTCTGTTTGTTCTCGTCAGGTTAAAAGATGCTCCAATTTTTTAATCTTGGATTATAGTCTTTTCCGTTCCTTACAGAGTAAGTCATATTTCACTGTAGCGTCCATTGCTTGATCTCTATGAGATCTCATTTCTTTAGCTAACTCCTTGGCTTTATCCTCGGATTTTAGCACCTGAGCTTCTAGTTTTATCACTTTTTCATTAGCAACTAGAACACGATTTTGCTCACATGCATGTTCATACCTAATCTTATCTAGAACTTCCAGATTATTTTGTAGATTCGCTTCTAATTCTCTAATTTTCTTTTTACCCTGTTTGTTCGATTTATATAAAGTTAAGAATTCATTTTTCATTTTAAGTAACGAATCATAGTCTGCTTCGGTTACCTCAACCATATCTGAGTTGTCGGCGGTTTCCTTCTCTGACTCACTCCCTTCTGCTTCAGTTCCATCTTCTTCATCATCAAGTCTGGCCATCAGCGCCATGTTCTCTTCCTCGCTGTCTGAGGTGTCCTCAAGCCAATGATCATGTTCAGCCATCAAGACCATTCCCTTCTCCTTCTGCTCGGCCAAGTGTACCTTTCTATGATAATAGTTGACGTCCTTTTTCTTGGGCAGTCTGCATTATCGGGAAAAATGTCCAGGTTTTTCGCAGTTGAAGCATTTTTCGACTTGAGAGGCGGTTTCAGGGCCTTCCCTTGGAATTTGATGAAGTTCTTTGACGGTTGGATGAGGATCCGGACTTCTTATAGAATTTCTTCTGTACGAAGTTTGAGACCAGTGCCAGTTGTTTTGCGAGCTCCTTAATTGTGATCTCCTTGTCTTCGTCTTTTGAACAATCCTTGAGTTCTCCATCAGAGTCAAAACTCTCCCTCTTGAGCTTGAGATGACTGGATGATCTCCTTGTCTTTTGATTGTTTTCTAGATGATCGTTCAGACATGAGTGCGAGTGTATCACTTCCCACCGATTGGTTTCCTCCCTCCGTTTCTCCACGTGATTGGAGTGTTGGTTGAGGTAGTCGAATAATGTGTGGATGCTAACCTTAGTTAGGTCGTTCATTTGTCTTATCATAATTGCTGTTGCTTCCTCCAAGGAACTTGATGTTAATCTCCATAACATTTTTAGTGACTCCATTCATTTTCAACTCTTTTATGAGGACAAGGAATCGATGAAAAGTTTCTTGAAGAGTTTCTCCGTTGTTTTCTTGGAAGCGATCATAAGAGATGAGGGTATTTGACATCCTAGCCATTGTGTTTACCTCTGTTCCCTGCATCATAATCCGCAGGGCATCCCACATTTCTTTCACACTTTCACCACATTCTAGTTGCATCAGAATGTCGTTGGGAATGGCTTGCCTCATGTATGATTTTGCAACTTTATCGGCATTAACTGGCAGTTTTTCTTCGCCATTGCATTGGTCGACAGTCTTTAAGATACTTTGCGCTTCTCTTGCAGGGATTGTGGTGGTTGTGGTTGGGATAACGGTCCAGTACTGCTTAGGACCATTATAAATAGATTCAAGCAAGTTATCTGAATTGTCCTTGCTTTCAATGAAGTTGATGAACCTTCAATTTCAGACTGCATACTCGCCTTGTCGGATGATGGGAGGTCTAACATCATTTCCCATGCTAAAGGAATCCATTTCTTGTGTTTTGGATATGATCGTTAACGTGTAATGTGAGGAAAATTAAATCTGAATCGAGAATTTGGTCAAAATTGAATTTCGAGAATCAACTTTGAGATAAGGGTTTGATTTGCGAAACCGCAAATTGGAATTGGATCTGGTTCGTGAATTGGGATGAAAAAGTATTGTTTCGCGAATTTGTCTAAATCTGAATTTGTGAAATGAGGTTGGGTTCGTGAAAGCAACAAATCGCGAATTGATTTGGAGTTGATTCGTGAAATTTGAAATTCGCGAAATGAAGAGGATAAGTTGGTTCGTGAAAGTTGAAAGGATTCGCGAAGTTTCTGAATCGTGGATTGGTCTGGGGTTCGCGATAGCCTCCGAGTTCGCGAAACGGACCAAGGTTCGTGAAATAATCGTATCGCGAATTGTCCTGATAACTTGGATTCGTGAATTCCGGATTCACAGAGTTGAGAGTAATTCGCGAACTGATTGTATCACGAACTGGCCTTGGATTCCGAACTGGTAGATGGCAGGATTCGCAAAATCTGAATTCGTGAAAAAGTGAAGCGCGAATTTGAGGCGTTGATCAAAAAGAATCCGATGGCCCTCGAATTTCCGAGTCGTGAAACTTAGCTTCACGAACTGTGTGAACAAAATTCGTGAACTTGATACTTCCAATTCGTGAAATTCCACCCAGAATCAGAATTCGTGAAACTCAAAGCAGACTGTGAATTCGCGAATTTTTTAACCCTAATCACAGCGCCATTTGCGAATAAAAAAATTCTCCTTCTGTAGATGAACAATCTCCAGAAAATCACACCTAACCTTGACGGACATTTGTTTGGTAATTCTCAGAACTGATACAAACACTGAAAGCAACCTTGACAAACCAGAAAAAAACACCTTATAGCAGCTTGAACCCACTAGTTTGAGCTTTGTGGCGAAAGTTGAAAATCAAAAAGAACTCACACTGCTCAATTCTTTGAAGCTCGAAATGAAGTTTCCTCACCTACACGCTTGCTCTGATACCACTTGTAATTCCAGATTATCCAAGAACACTTCAACAGATTAAACCTTCAATTAATATAGTGTTTGGAGGCTTAGTGTCGAATACGTGAAGTTTTAGAAAATGGAAACTTAGATAACAATGTTAGGGTTTAGGGCTTAAATACCTTGAATAGGTATTAAGCCCATTGGGCCCTAACAAACCTATTACAACCTATCAACCCATCTTAAATGATATAACACCATTAAATACATCAAAATGAAATACAAAGACTTAGAATAAATATTTTGGACACTTCTAAAATATTCCTAACACAACTCATTAGATACATTAGGCTTCCAATAATCCGTGAGTATTCAACTTGAAAAACACCCTCACCGCGATTCTTTGATAGGTGAACGCGTCTATCTAGTGGCGTTCTGGCGACACCATTGTCATTTTTATTGAATTTGTCAGGAATTTTGTCTATGTAGTGAGCTTGACTCAAAACTAGACCTTCATTCGTTCGTGTGATTTCAACCCCCAAAATCACATCCGCAATTCCCATATCTTTCATATCAAATTTCGAATTTAACATACTCTTAGTAGATTTGACTATTGTGTCACTAATTCCAACAATGAGTATATCGTCCACATATAGACATTGGATGACAGTCTGGCCTTATATTTTTTGATAACAAGTCTGGCCTTATATTTTTTGATCGAACCATCTGGTTTCATTTTTCTTTTAAAGATCCATTTAGATCCTAATGGCTTACATCCTTCTGGGAGATCTACTAGCCCCCAAGTATGATTATGCAAAATAGAATCAATTTCACTTCTAATGGCTTCTTTCCATAAAGGTCCTTCAGAGGAGCTCACTGCTTCATTGTAAGTTAGTGGTTCCTTTTCGAGCAAGTAGGTAACAAAGTCATCACCAAACGTTTTTTCTATCCTTGCTCGTTTACTATGCCTTGGTTCAGAAACGAGAGCCGTGCTAGGATCCTCAATTTCTTCGTTTGTCCGGTTAGATGAACTGGACCCATCATTAGATTTATACGGAAATATATTTTCAAAGAAACATGCATTTCTTGATTCCATTGTTGAGTTCTTGTGTATTTCTGGAATTTTTGAATCATATACAAGAAACCGGCATGCCGTGCTATTATGTGCATACCCTATAAAAATACAGTCTATCATTTTAGGACCGATTTTTACTACCTTAGGTGTCGGTAATAGGACGGCATTTTTCCTTTCCATAATTCGTATGGTGTTTTGTTTTGTTTCTTTCGAGGTATTCTGTTTAAGAGGTAATTACTCGATAAAATTGCTTCGCCCAACATATCGGCCGGTAATCCCGAGCTTAACAACATTGCATTCATCATTTCTTTAAGAGTGCGATTTTTCCGTTCGGCTACCCCATTTGACTGAGCTGAATAAGGAGCGGTTACCTCATAGATAATACCGTGCTCCGTACAAAAATTACCGATTGGCGCTTCGTATTCACCGCCTCGGTCGCTCCTTAGTCGTTTTATTTTCTTACCGAGTTGATTTTAAACCTCGGTTTTGTAGAGAATAAATTTATCTAATGCTTCATCCTTGCTTTTAAGTAAGTATACATAGCAATATTTCATGCTATCATCTATAAACGTTATAAATTTTTATTCCCGCCTCGCGTTTGTATAACTGTTAAATCACAAACGTCACTATGAAGTAGCTCAAGTGGTACAGTGCTCCTTTCTACCGTTGGGAAGGATGACCTTGTTAATTTAGCTTCAATGCATATTTCGCAGTTCTTTTCCGAGTTGATTTCGAATTTAGGAATGTGGTTCAAGTTAATTAATATACGTATCGAATTAAAATTAACGTGGCCTAGTCTACCATGCCATAGGTTAGAACATTCGAGCAAGTAAGCAGACCTGTTACTTTTATTATCAACGACAGTCATTACATTCAGTTTGAACAGCCCTTCAGTAGCATAACCTTTTCCTACGAACATTCCTGACTTAGATAAAATAACTTTATCAGATTCTATCACTATGCGAAACCCGTGCTTATTGAGCAAGAATCCTGACACGAGGTTCTTGCGAATCTCCTGCACATATAGCACATCTTCAGTAGTACGTCCCCTTTTCCCTCGATAGTAGCAGCGGCTGAGTTGCCCATGTAGATACTTTCGCCTTGAACAAAGGTCGAGAAATGGCTTCGGCTTTTGCACACGTGCCTTTAGCGCCGGTGTCAATCCACCATTCCTTCGGGTTCGATTCAGCCATGTTCATTTCTGAAATTACAGCCACAAGACTCATCTCTCCAACATCTCGAGTGATATATTTCGTCATGTTGGCTTCGTGTTTCTTTCTAGGAAGTTGGCACTCGGATGACTTGTGACCAATTTTGTCACAATTGAAGCATATACCTTTGAACTTGTACTTTGGTTTCGAGATTCCCCCGGTAGCCGGAACTTTTTTTTTCCTTGAAATGCTTTCTTTGATTTAGAGTTGTGTCCATGACCATGCTCCATTACGTTAATAGCGTACCTTGAGAGTTTTCGTTCCGCACCTTTGTTGTCTTCTTCTATTCGAAGTCTGACAATCAAGTCTTCTAACGACATCTCTTTGTGTTTATGCTTGAGATAATTCTTAAAATCTTTCCATTCTGGAGGCAATTTTTCAATGATCGCTGCCACTTGAAAAGATTCGCTTAAAATCATTTTCTCCGCATGGATCTCGTGCAAGATTAACTGGATTTCCTGCACTTGACTGATCACAGTCTTTGAGTCAACCATTACATAGTTGAGGAAATATGTCTCTTCTCTTACCCTACATAATAACTATATATTAACCACTCTATATACATTCATTATTACCTTTATCCAACGAATGCAGCACTAATTTGCCTCTAAGAAATATGCATGACGCCCATTCTGTTGGGAACCAATAATTGTTCATGCTTAGAGCAATCGAACCGTTGCACTGGCTGCTGTGCGATTTATAAATATTAGAGTTGCACCCTCACCATCAGCTATAGCGTTTGGCGCAACGGTAAGCGCTTGGTCCTAATACATTCTTTTCTTTTCTAAATTCATTCATGAAAAAAGGCTTTGTCACTTTGAGTTGAATAATCAACAAGTTCCAATCTCTTGGCCGTTTTGTACTCCGTTTATTTGGATGAAAAGTCACGATGATTCAACGTTAAAGTGATATTTCCTTCATTGACTTATTTCCTTCCCAACAATAAGCGCTTCCCCACCAAAATTGTCCCACTTTGTCTCAATGAAAGATTCAACGCGTTTTTGATGCCATGAAGAGGTGTGAAGGTTTTCATAATGTGGGAGGTGTGAAGTGTTGTTAACGTCCGCGGATGCGATGCAAACGAATCAGTAGTATAAGGAAAATTCCGAGTTTGTGCGAGGCACAATTTCCTTAAGAAAGATTTCCCCGCATGGAACTGTCTCCCAGGATACGTCGGAAGAGCGTGACTTCGTCGTGCACTGAAGAAATCACCGGCGAACTTGAACAGATTATTTGAACAATAATATTTTGCTTGATATTATTTCGTTAGCATTCGTATATCCATCTCCCTGAGTCTCAACGCGAGAAGACAACCTTACTGAAGAGGCATAAGTCTCTTCGGACACAGCTTTTGCTTCAAACAGTCATGGCTTTCCGCCACGTTCAATCAAGATGGGTGTCCGTTAGGCTTTAAAATAGATAGTCAAAATAAAAATAAAATTTGTTTCTTTGGGAAAATAATAATCCGGTCACAAGAAGGCGGGTTGATCAGGCCCGTCAATTTTTGTCCGGCATTCGTGTGCGCGGGTCGCGCCCACACACGAGTCAACTGGATTTGCACCCCCTGCGCGCGCACGCGAGCGGCACATGTGTGGCATAATATTGCCTATTTATTTAAACAAATAAAATACACAACCATTTATGAGGAGGTAAAAACCTTGTGTAACCAATGTGGGACAAACATATTTTTCCCATTTATTTCCTCAAGTATTAAGTCCATTCTCATTCAAGCCCATTAACTCCAACATAAAGTTAAATGAATGATTGTTGATTATGATATGGATTGAGTTGGCATATGCTCCTAAGAAGATTTAAGCTTAGAAGATAATAGATATATTATAGAGATATACATAGAATTATGTGGAACGTTATAGAACAAAATGATACCATAGCTTTCTATTAAGTTTTATTCTCAACAAATTGGTACCGAGATCACCGTTCTTATACGTTTACTATCGATTAGATCATCTCCAATCGAAAGACTCATTCGCAGACTCAAGCTCATTCGCAAACTCAACATGCAGTAATCATTCTCCAACCATTAAACTCATTCCCAATCTCAAAAGAACCAATGAAGCCTTGGTCTAGTGGTCAAGGTGGAGTACTTAAGGTACTTGTGGGTTAGGTTGTGGGATCGAATCCCCTCTCCCACATTTTCCTTGAGGAGTCCCCATGGCCTACGGCCCATAACTGTCGTTGTCAGGTGCTTTTGCGACGTATTCATCTGGCTCAGGCGATTAGTCTCACCTCTGGAGTGTGTGGCCAAATTAAGCTTCCGCCAGGTCTGCGTGGCGCAAAAAAGCCCACGCCGGTATTTAGGAGTTAGCCCATAGCCACGTCGAGTGGGGATACCTCGGATTAGAGCTGTCAATGGGCTGGGGCGGGGCGGGCTGGCCCGCCATGTAGCGGGCCTAGAAAAATGGAACCAAGTCTGCCCCGCGGTGGGCCACGGGCCTGGCGGGCCGGGCCCGCCCGCTTAGAAGTTTTTTAATTTTTTAATTTTTAATTTTATACTTTAATTTATTATACATTTTTTAATTAGTTAAGGTATTTATTAATAAATTATGGATAACCACCATATAATTATATATTTATTAATATATATGTAGTTAATTATGGTCTAATTAATGAATTATTAACTATAAATTTATTATATATTTATTAACATTAATATATTTTAAATATAATATATAATATATATAATTAAAATTGGCTGGCCACCCAGCCCCGCCCCGCCAAGCCCGCGGCCCGCGCGGGCTGGCTTGTTCAGGCCCCGCTCCTTGGCGGGCCAAAAACATTCCAGCCCAGCCCAGCCCGCCCTTTTGGAGGGGCGGGGCTGGCCGGCCCGCAAGCCACGGGCCAAATTGACCGCTACTCGGGATAGGAAAAAGAATCTCAAAAGACTATTATGTAATATTTCTTTTTTATGAACTTTTAATATAGCACACATACTTTACGCATTTACATATCTAATTGGCAACGATATTATGTTGAACTCGACTAAAAATTTATTTCGTAAAACTAATAATGAAATTTAATGTGAATAATTCGTTAAAATAATTTTTAACTTACATTTCATAAAAATAAATGTAAAACTTAAATAATAAGATATTTAAAAAAAATATAAGGGTGTTTTAATAATTTATAAATAAACATAAGGGCTTGCCTTGCATTTCTAAACTACAAACACATCTTTTGCGTTCAAGCAATGCGCATGAAACAAGAGAGAGAAATTAAAAAAACTCATTTTGGGTTTGAATTTCAAGTACGATTAGAGCAAATTTAGACTACTTTTTTGGGTTATGCAGTACAATTTGAGAATAGGTTGTAAGTGTGGACTTGAGCTCTGATTTTGCCGGAAGATTTGGTTTCATTTATCTTAAATATGGGTACAGATATGAATTGGATATATATCACTCATATTTTTCATCGACTTCGAGAAGCGTGCGGAAATGTTGGATTCGTCAATATCAAAGCTCAAACACATTTGCTAATCCTGGGTCTTTTTAAAAAATAGCCTTTGACGCCGTCAAGTTTAAAAAAATAGCACTCTTGACTTTTTTGGTCAATAGCACTCTTTTTAATTAACACTTAATCATCTTCTCGTAATCCCTTATTATTAATAAAAGAAAAAGAAAAACAAAAATAAAATACAACGCCTGAAATGAATTAAAAGCTGCACGTCCATTTTGCAGCAGAAAGCATTCATTCCACCTCGCCCAATTATTCTTCTTCTTCTTCGTCCTCGAAGAGAAATCACCTACAATTTCTTCTGCTTCTGCAAGGCAGTCGACCCGACTTCATATCAGCTTCTTCACAGGCGAAGGAACACTCGAAAGTCCTCAGTGAAAGAATTGGAACCTGATGCCTCACTGTAAGTATTTTTCCTGGTCGTATTTTGAATATAACCATCTAAATTTGTAACTCTCAGTCCTAAACCCTGCTTCGAAGTAAATGGGTTCTCCCAGCTTCGAAATTCCGTTTTGGACTGCCGAACATGTTCAATTTTCGCTTTTTAAAACGTCCAGTTGGTCAGGGGACCCTGCTTGAAAGTAGGCAACCCGCGCGTTAGATCACGGGACCCTAGATAGAAGCATGAGTCCCGCACATAAATATACGGGACCCGCACATAAATTCATGGGACCCGCGCATAAATTCATTGGACCCGCGCATAAATTCATGGGACCTCTATACCATCAGTGCATGGTTCCCGCACATTAGTGCCGGCGCATTAGATCTTGGGACCTGCGCGCAAAAACAGGGGACCCGCGCATAATCGCTTCTTATTGATAGGTCCCATGCCCCCAGACACTAGATCTTGGGTCCCGTGCACAAGAGCTTTGGTCCCGCGCATTAGGGCTTGGGTCCCGTGAACTAGAGCCTGGGTCCCGTGATATATGTTAGGGTTTTCGAAAGGTCTTACGGTTTTGCAAGCTGTAGGGCTTCAATTAATTATGTCTACATTATAAAAATACACATCATCCGAAAATAACATTTTTAATAATCCCAGAAACAAATCGACCAAGAATGCTGACGGACGCCCAAATCGTCGCCCGCCTCCAGGAAATCGTCCGTAACTCAGACCCCCGGACTACCACGGCCGACGCCGTCCGCCGCCGTCTAGAGGCCGACCTCGGCGTCGACCTCTCCCAAAGGAGACTGTTCATCGTGTTTGAGATCGACAGATTCTTAAACGGCGACGACCCTCCTATCGAACTTGACGGCGACGGCATCTGCGATGGTATGAGCGAAGTGATCGAAGGACAAGCACCCGAGGCTGTCCGAAACGAAGACGACGAGGCTGAGAGCGAAGTGATGGTAGGCCCAGGTTGGATCGAGGTTGTCCGAAACGACGCCGTGAAGGAGGATGTCGACCAAGCTCCGGTTGGAGAAGGGCGAGAAGGGTAGAATAGTAAATTATTTAATAATTTTATGCTATTGTATTGTACGTGAATCTAAGTATTTATATTTAATTTGAAGCATTATATATTATGAACCTGATATATATTTTAATTGTATTTTAAATTGAATGAACTATATTTTATAATATATAATTAGGTTTAAAAATATATAGATAGCTGTATTTAATTAGGTTAGTTATGTAATAAACATAAAGGGGTATAAAAGAATTTACAGGTTTTACTGTAGCGATTGGCAAACAACGGACCCGTGATATAACAGTAAAAGTAAAAAAGCAACCACCACTTTAACTTTCAATTCAATTCAATTGTCTTTTCTCCTGCACACCAAACGTTTTGCAAATCGTTTCTCTGCAAGTAAAACCCAAATTCGAACCTCAATCTACAATGGCAATCAGCGGGAACACCCAGAGAGTGAAGGTATTTGTTCTACTCTTCGTCTTCAATTTAACGGATCGAACCCTAATTTTCAAAATCGGACCCGTGCTTGCAAGCATAGGACCGTGATTGCAAGCATAGGACCTTGCTTAGAAGTAGTGCGTATTTTCACGGCACCCGCCCATAAGATGATGGTCCCGATGATGGTCACAGCACGGGTCCACTGCGTAGCGTGGGTCCCGTGACCTTGCGCCTGCGAAGAACAACACGGGACCCGTGCGCTACGAGCAGGGGACCCCTGCGTTATAAGCAGGGGACCCACGCTTATTCGCAGGGGACACATGTCTGGACCATCATCTTGTGGGCGGGTCCCGTTAAAATTCGCACAGGTTTCGTGTAAATTCACACAGGTCCCCTGTCAATATTTATACCAAGTAATTGGCTACAATGTGTTTTACGTATAAATTAGGTTGTGATGAAGAAGCAGTTCGACACAGTGGACGAAGTTCCTGATTGCCGTCCTGCGGTGAGCTCGTTATACAGCGACGCCAGCGAGTTAATAAGACGGTGTCTTAACCAGGATGAGTTTCAGTTTTTTTGTGCCTCGAGTCCGTTCGGCCGCCTTGTTATGGCCGAGCCGGATTTTAAGCTTTCGCTTCAGTTGTTGTGGTACCTCATCCAGAGGCAGACCACTCTGCACAACCGTGAAGAGCTCTGGATGGTTATTGGCAATAGGCCACTCAGATTTTCAAAATCGAATTACTGCCTAATCACCGGGCTCAAGTTCGAAGCCGCGATACCGGCGGTGAACGAAGACGAAGCATTCGCGAGGAGACATTTTGGCGGTAGAGCCCAAATTCGCTTGTCTCACGTCAAGATTGCGTCGGAGGGTTTGTCTGGCGACGAAGAACGTAGGGACGACGAGAAGCTGAAGTTGGCGAACGTCTACTTCGCCACCGTGGTGTTGTTGGCCCAAAAGTCAAAGAAGGACACCGTCGTGAGTCCTTGGGTCCTCCATCTCGCTGAAGACCTGTTTGCTTTCTCACAGTATCCTTGGGGCAGCCTGGCTTTCAGGGATGTCATACGCTCCGTTAAAAGAAATCTAGTTGAGATCAAACGGGATTGGCTGATAAGTGGGTTCGTGCAGCCACTTCAGGTGATTTATAATTAAGTTTTGCCATACCTTGTTTTGACATGATTGCTAATATTATTTGCGTTATGAATTCAGATAATGGCATACGAGTGCATACCGGGCGTTGCAGACGAGTTGGCGAATCGCAAAGAAGAAGATTACACGCCACGCATGCTCAGGTGGGTGACGAGAAATTGGAGTCGCAAGGGATGCCCGACTTTTAAGTCCGTCGCATCACACGCTGACAGGTCCCATGTACAAGGATTGATAGTGCCGTCAGCCTTCGAGCTGGAGGGACCGTACTTTAGGGACAGCGTTTTCGATGTTGGGGCCCCACACGAACTATTCGATCGTGTCACGGACCTACTCCTGCAGGGAGTGAATGTTACGTGTTCCCGCGGCCACCGCCATCGCGGTTCGGGTTCTAGCCGGCAGAATTTCGTGCCTGAGACCATAGCCCAGATCGAGGGCAGTGGCCGTCGCGACAGCGATATGATGTTGCATCACGGCAACATCCCCGAACATCCGCACGAGCACGGCTTTCATGCAGCTCCGGAGACGGTCCATCAACTGGTCAGGGTTTCGCCTCGGGTCCACGCTTCGATGAATGGCAAAGTCGTATGGACCATAACTTCACCACGTTGTTTGGGCGATTCGACCAGCTTGGCACGAGATTGCATCAGTTTCAAGAAGAAGAGGGTCGACGGTGGTCGACGAACGAGAGGAGGTGGGATGCGTACGAGGACCATTGGACGCAAATGCGATCGTGGGGCGACAGCCTGAGGGAGTTGGAACTCGGTTCAGGGTTTGGCGAGCAGATTTTATCACGGGTCTCGCACTACGCCTACCGAAGCTCGTTATAGTAAGCTTTTATTTATACTTAGTTTTTAATTAGTTGTGTAGATTACTTATCATTTACCATTTACGATTGTAGATGTCGATCTAAGCGAGTTTGGTGGTGGATCGCACGCTCACAGACCGAGTTTGGGCGTGGATCGTCGGTCGCTACACGCCCGATATTGGGCGTGGATCGGTCGTACCACCGCCCGAGATTGGGCGGGATCGGTCGCTACACCGCCCGATATTGGGCGTGGATCGGCCGTTATATCGCCGGATATTGGTAGTTTTTATACTTAAGGACGTGAAAAATAATATATAGTTATTTTCGAATTTTCTTGTATAGATTACGACGAGAGATGGAGGAGGACATCGTACATGGGACCGGATGGCTATATTCGAGTCTGGATGCAGGGACGGTCACAGTCCGCCGGAATGGGCAGACTCCCGTTGGAAATACTATGTCCAACCGATTTGGACCGGCGAAGACGCAGAGAGAAGAGAAGAGTGGTCGCGACGGACGACGAGGTCGCGACGACGTAGAGGCTCCAGAGGAACACGCTCAGTTCGAGACCATGGACGAGCCTCCAGACGACCACGCTCAATTCGAGACTGCCGACGCTGCTGCTGTACAGGACGTCCCTCAGTTGGAGACGCACGCCGAGGCTTCGGGCTGTCCAAGCGGCCGACAAAGGAAAAGGCGTCGTCAGAGAGAAGACCCCTGAGCGGACGAAGAAGCCATCTTGGTACACGACGACGCCGTTCACGATTTCCCATCGACGAATACGGTCAAAGCTCCGAAGCTTACGGGTTCCAGCGGCATATCCAGTTCAAGGCCAATAACATGTGGCCAAAAGTCGAAAGTCAGCTTTTAACGATCATGCAGATTACCGGCATGAAGGTCCAAGGGAAGCTACAAGAACACGACCCTAGATGGCTCCTGACACACCTGGCGACTGAGGTTTTCACTCGATGAGATGGTACGTATATAAATTTACCAATACCTTTCGTCACCTCACTTGAATGTGTTGAAAAACGGTCTATATTGTATTGCAGCACGTCGATGAATGCCTCGCTGGGATCGATACATGCAGAAATTTAGCAAATCGGTTGCGACCAAAGTCGCGTACATGCCAGGTTATGACGCTCGTCGACGAGCGAGGGGTGCTAAATTTCCTCGGGAAGCCGTCTGGGAAAGGCTTCAAGA